>JAQJVK010000216.1:0-220588 GCA_035578135.1 Flexamia atlantica | reverse complement strand
CCACCGAAGTTCCGTAAAAACTTAGGTTTTGGAAATATGGGTGGTTAAAGTAGTCGCTTTGCGATGTGCGGACAGCGATTTGTCTAAGTTTTACATGAAATATAAGATAAATTCGAAAGTGTGCCAACATTACGTACACATAAGATGATAGAAGAGGACAAGAACTGTAGGACTATACCACCCAAGTTACCGTAAAAACTTAGGTTTTGGAAATATGGTTGATAAAATTAGCCGCTTTGCGATGTGCAGTCAGCGATTTGTCTAAGTTTGACATGTAATATAAAATAAATACGGAAGTGTGCCAACATTAGGTACACTTAGGGTGATAGAATGGAACCAGAACTTTAGTATTATACCAACCAAGTTACAATAAAAACGTAGGTTTTGGAAATATTGGTGATTAAATTAGCCGCTTTGCGATGTCCGGACAACGATTTGTCTAAGTTTGACATGAAATATAAAATAAATACTGAAGTGTGCCAACATTACGTACACAAAGAATGATAGAATACGACCAGAACTTTAGTATTATGCGTAGTAAATTACCGCAAAAATTTAGGTTTTATAAAAATGGGTGATTAAATTAGTGGCTTCGCGATGAGTGGACAGAGATCCGCCAGACTAAGCCATGAAATATAAAATAAATACGGAGGTGTGGCAACATGACGAAAACATAGGGTGATAGAATAGGACCGGAACTTTAGTATTATACCACCCAGGTTACCGTAAAAACTTAGGTTTTGGAAATATGGGTGATTAAATTAGCCGCTTTGCGATGTGCGGACAGCGATTTGTCTAGGTTTGACATGAATTATAAAAATCAATATAGAATTGTGGATACATGACGTACACATAGGGTGATAGAATAGAACCAGAACTTTAGTTTTATACCAACCAAGTTACCGTAAAAACTTAGGTTTTGGAAATATGGGTGATTAAAGTAGTCGCTTTGCGATGTGCGGACAGCGATTTGTCTAGGTTTGACATGAATTATAAAAATCAATATAGAATTGTGGATACATGACGTACACATAGGGTGATAGAATAGAACCAGAACTTTAGTATTATACAAAACAAGTTACCGCAAAAACTTTGGTTTTGGAAATATGGGTGATTAAATTAGCCGCTTTGCGATGTGCGGTCAGCGATTTGTCTAAGTTTGATATGAAATATAAAATAAATACGGAAGTGTGCTAACATTACGTACGCATAGGGTGATAGAATAGAACCAGAACTTTAGTGTTATACCAACCAAGTTACCATAAAAACTTAGGTTTTCAAAATATGGTTGGTTAAAGTAGCCGCTTTTTCGATGTGCGGACGACAATTTCTCAAAGTTTGACATGAAATATAAAATAAATACGGAAGTGTGCTAACATGACGTACACATAGGATGATAGAATAGGACCAGGACTTTATTACTATACCACCCAAGTTACCTTAAAAACTTAGGTTTTGGAAATATGGGTGATTAATTTGCCGCTTTGCGATGTGCGGTCAGCGATTTGCCTAGGTTTGACATGAAATATAAAATAAATACGGAAGTTTGCCAACATTAGGTACAATTAGGGTGATTGAATAGAACCAGAACTTTAGTATTATACAAACCAAGTTACCGCAAAAACTTTGGTTTTTTAAATATGGGTGATCAAAGTAGTCGCTTTGCGATGTGCGGACAACGATTTGTCAAAGTTTGACATGAAATAAAAAATAAATACGGAAGTGTGCCAACATGACGTACACATAGGATGATAGAATAGGACCAGAACTTTAGTACTATACCACCCAAGTTACCTTAAAAACTTAGGTTTTGGAAATATGGGTGATTAAACTAGCCTCTTTGCGATCTGCGGTCAGCGATTTGTCTAAGTTTGACATGAAAAATAAAAATAAATACGGAATTGTGGATACATGACGTACACATAGGGTGATAGAATAGGACCAGAAATATAGTATCATACCACTGAAGTTACCGCAAAAACTTAGGTTTTGGAAATATGGGTGATTAAACTAGCCGCTTTGCGATCTGCGGTCAGCGATTTGCCTAATTTAGACATGAAATATAAAATAAATACGGAAGTGTGGCAACATGACGAAAACATAGGGTGATAGAATAGGGCCAGAACTTTAGTATTATACCAACCAAGTTACCGTAAAAACGTAGGTTTTGGAAATATGGGTGATTATACTAGCCGCTTTGCAATCTGCGGTCAGCGATTTGTCTAAGTTTGACATGAAAAATAAAAATAAATACGGAATTGTGGATACATGACGTACACATAGGGTGATCGAATAAGACCAGAAATACAGTATCATACCACCGAAGTTACCGTAAAAACTTAGGCTTTGGAAATATGGGTGATTAAACTAGCCGCTTTGCGATCTGCGGTCAGCGATTTGTCTAATTTTGACATGAAATATAAAATAAATACGGAAGTTTGCCAACATTAGGTACACATAGGGTGATAGAATAGAATCAGAACTTTAGTTTTATACCAACCAAGTTACCGTAAAAACTTAGGTTTTGGAAATATGGGTGATTAAATTAGCCGCTTTGCGATGTCCGGCCAACGATTTGTCTAAGTTTGACATGAAATATAAAATAAATACTGAAGTGTGCCAACATTACGTACACATAAGATGATAGAATAGGACCAGAACTTTAGTATTATGCGAAGTAAATTACCGCAAAAATTTAGGTTTTATAAATATGGGTGATTAAATTAGTAGCTTCGCGATGAGTGGACAGAGATCCGCCAGACTAAGCCATGAAATATAAAATAAATACGGAAAAGTGGCAACATGACGAAAACATAGGGTGATAAAATAGGACCAGGACTTTAGTATTATACCACCCAAGTTACCGTAAAAACTTAGGTTTTGGAAATATGAGTGATTAAATTAGCCGCTTTGCGATGTACGGACAACGATTTGTCTAAGTTTGACATGAAATATAAAATAAATACTGAAGTGTGCCAACATTACGTACACATAGAATGATAGAATAGGACCAGAACTTTAGTATTATGCGAAGTAAATTACCGCAAAAATTTAGGTCTTATAAATATGGGTGATTAAATTAGTCGCTTCGCGATGAGTGGACAGAGATCCGCTAGACTTAGACATGAAATATAAAATAAATACGGAAGTGTGGCAACATGACGAAAACATAGGGTGATAGAATAGGACCAGAACTTTAGTATTATACCACCCAAGTTACCGTAAAAACTTAGGTTTTGTAAATATGGGTGATTAAACTAGCCACTTTGCGATCTGCGGTCAGCGATTTGTCTAAGTTTGATATGAAAAATGAAAATAAATACATATTTGAGGATACATGACGTACACATAGGGTGATAGAATAGGACCAGAAATACAGTATCATACCACCGAAGTTACCGTAAAAACTTAGGCTTTGGAAATATGGGTGATTAAACTAGCCGCTTTGCGATCTGCGGTCAGCGATTTGTCTAATTTTGACACGAAATATAAAATAAATACGGAAGTGTGCCAAAATTAGGTACAAATAGGGTGATAGAATGTCACCAGAACTTTAGTATTATACCAACCAAGTTACCGTAAAAACTTAGGTTTTGGAAATATGGGTGATTATATTAGCCGCTTTGCAATCTGCGGTCAGCGATTTGTCTAAGTTTGACATGAAAAATAAAAATAAATACGGAATTGTGGATACATGACGTACACATAGGGTGATAGAATAGGACCAGAAATATAGTATCATACCACCGAAGTTCCGTAAAAACTTAGGTTTTGGAAATATGGGTGGTTAAAGTAGTCGCTTTACGATGTGCGGACAGCGATTTGTCTAAGTTTTACATGAAATATAAGATAAATTCGAAAGTGTGCCAACATTATGTACACATATAATGATAGAAGAGGACAAGAACTGTAGGACTATACCACCCAAGTTACCGTAAAAACTTAGGTTTTGGAAATATGGTTGATAAAATTAGCCGCTTTGCGATGTGCAGTCAGCGATTTGTCTAAGTTTGACATGTAATATAAAATAAATACGGAAGTGTGCCAACATTAGGTACACTTAGGGTGATAGAATGGAACCAGAACTTTAGTATTATACCAACCAAGTTACAATAAAAACGTAGGTTTTGGAAATATTGGTGATTAAATTAGCCGCTTTGCGATGTCCGGACAACGATTTGTCTAAGTTTGACATGAAATATAAAATAAATACTGAAGTGTGCCAACATTACGTACACATAGGATGATAGAATAGGACCAGAACTTTAGTATTATGCGAAGTAAATTACCGCTAAAATTTAGGTTTTATAAATATGGGTGATTAAATTAGTGGCTTCGCGATGAGTGGACAGAGATCCGCCAGACTAAGCCATGAAATATAAAATAAATACGGAAGTGTGGCAACATGACGAAAACATAGGGTGATAGAATAGGACCGGAACTTTAGTATTATACCACCCAGGTTACCGTAAAAACTTAGGTTTTGGAAATATGGGTGATTAAATTAGCCGCTTTGCGATGTGCGGACAGCGATTTGTCTAGGTTTGACATGAATTATAAAAATCAATATAGAATTGTGGATACATGACGTACACATAGGGTGATAGAATAGAACCAGAACTTTAGTTTTATACCAACCAAGTTACCGTAAAAACTTAGGTTTTGGAAATATGGGTGATTAAAGTAGTCGCTTTGCGATGTGCAGACAGCGATTTGTCTAGGTTTGACATGAATTATAAAAATCAATATAGAATTGTGGATACATGAGGTACACATAGGGTGATAGAATAGAACCAGAACTTTAGTATTATACAAAACAAGTTACCGCAAAAACTTTGGGTTTGGAAATATGGGTGATTAAATTAGCCGCTTTGCGATGTGCGGTCAGCGATTTGTCTAAGTTTGACATGAAATATAAAATAAATACGGAAGTGTGCTAACATTACGTACGCATAGGGTGATAGAATAGAACCAGAACTTTAGTGTTATACCAACCAAGTTACCTTACAAAACTTAGGTTTTGGAAATATGGGTGATTAAATTAGCCGCTTTGCGATGTGCGGTCGGCAATTTGTCTAAGTTTGACATGAAATATAAAATAAATACGGAAGTGTGCCAACATTAGGTACACTTAGGGTGATAGAATAGAACCAGAACTTTAGTATTATACCAACTAAGTTACCGTAAAAACTTTGGTTTTGGAAATATGTGTGATTAAATTAGCCGCTTTGCGATGTGCGGAAAACGATTTGTCAAAGTTTGACATGAAATATAAAATAAATACGGAAGTGTGCCAACATGACGTACACATAGGATGATAGAATAGGACCAGAACCTTTGTACTTTACCACCCAAGTTACCATAAAAACTTAGGTTTTGGAAATATGGGTGATTAAAGTAGTCGCATTGCGATGGGCGGACAACGATTTGTCAAAGTTTGACATGAAATATAAAATAAATATGGAAGTGTGCCAACATGACGTACACATAGGATGATAGAATAGGACCAGAACCTTTGTACTTTACCACCCAAGTTACCATAAAAACTTAGGTTTTGGAAATATGGGTGATTAAAGTAGTCGCATTGCGATGGGCGGACAACGATTTGTCTAAGTTTGACATGAAATATAAAATAAATACGGAAGTGTGCCAACATTAGGTACACTTAGGGTGATAGAATAGAACCAGAACTTTAGTATTATACCACCGAAGTTACCGTAAAAACTTAGGTTTTGGAAATATGGGTGATTATACTAGCCGCTTTGCGATCTGCGGTCAGTGATTTGTCTAATTTTGACATGAAATATAAAATAAATACGGAATTGTGGATACATGACGTACACATAGGGTGATAGAATAGTACCAGAAATATAGTATCATACCACCGAAGTTACCGTAAAAACTTAGGTTTTGGAAATATGGGTGATTAAACTAGCCGATTTGCGATGTGCGGTCAGCGGTTTGTCTAAGTTTGACATGAAAAATAAAAATAAATACGGAATTGTGGATACATGACGTACACATAGGGTGATAGAATAGGACCAGAAATATAGTATCATACCACCGAAGTTACCGTAAAAACTTAGGTTTTGGAAATATGGGTGATTATACTAGCCGCTTTGCGATCTGCGGTCAGTGATTTGTCTAATTTTGACATGAAATATAAAATAAATACGGAAGTGTGCCAACATTAGGTACACATAAGGTGATAGAATAAAATCAGAACTTTAGCATTATACCAACCAAGTTACCATAAAAACTTAGGTTTTCGAAATATGGGTGATTAAACTAGCCGCTTTGCGATCTGCGGTCAGCGATTTGTCTAAGTTTGACATGAAAAATAAAAATAAATACGGAATTGTGGATACATGACGTACACAAAGGGTAGTAGAATAGGACCAGAAATATAGTATCATACCACCGAAGTTCCGTAAAAACTTAGGTTTTGGAAATATGGGTGGTTAAAGTAGTCGCTTTGCGATGTGCGGACAGCGATTTGTCTAAATTTTACATGAAATATAAAATAAATACGGAAGTGTGCCAACATTACGTACACATAAGATGATAGAATAGGACAAGAACTGTAGGACTATACCACCCAAGTTACCGTTAAAACTGAGGTTTTGGAAATATTGTTGATTAAATTAGCCGCTTTGCGATGTGCGGTCAGCAATTTGTCTAAGATTGACATGAAATATAAAATAAATACGGAAGTTTGCCAACATTAGGTACACATAGGGTGATAGAATAGAATCAGAACTTAATTATTATACCAACCAAGTTACTGTAAAAACTTTGGTTTTGGAAATATTGGTGATTAAATTAGCCGCTTTGCGATGTCCGGACAACGATTTGTCTAAGTTTGACATGAAATATAAAATAAATACTGAAGTGTGCCAACATTACGTACACATAGGATGATAGAATAGGACCAGAACTTTAGTATTATGCGAAGTAAATTACCGCAAAAATTTAGGTTTTATAAATATGGGTGATTAAATTAGTGGCTTCGCGATGAGTGGACAGAGATCCGCCAGACTAAGCCATGAAATATAAAATAAATACGGAAGTGTGGCAACATGACGAAAACATAGGGTGATAAAATAGGACCGGAACTTTAGTATTATACCACCCACGTTACCGTAAAAACTTAGGTTTTGGAAATATGAGTGATTAAATTAGCCGCTTTGCGATGTACGGACACCGATTTGTCTAAGTTTGACATGAAATATAAAATAAATACTGAAGTGTGCCAACATTACGTACACATAGGATGATAGAATAGGACCAGAACTTTAGTATTATGCGAAGTAAATTACCGCAAAAATTTAGGTTTTATAAATATGGGTGATTAAATTAGTGGCTTCGCGATGAGTGGACAGATATCCGCCAGACTAAGCCATGAAATATAAAATAAATACGGAAGTGTGGCAACATGACGAAAACATAGGGTGATAAAATAGGACCGGAACTTTAGTATTTTACCACCCAAGTTACCGTAAAAACTTAGGTTTTGGAATATGAGTGATTAAATTAGCCGCTTTGCGATGTACGGACACCGATTTGTCTAAGTTTGACATGAAATATAAAATAAATACTGAAGTGTGCCAACATTACGTACACATAGAATGATAGAATAGGACCAGAACTTTAGTATTATGCGAAGTAAATTACCGCAAAAATTTAGGTTTTATAAATATGGGTGATTAAATTAGTCGCTTCGCGATTAGAGGACAGAGATCCGCTAGACTTAGACATGAAATATAAAATAAATACGGAAGTGTGCCAACATTAGGTACAAATAGGGTGATAGAATGTCACCAGAACTTTAGTATTATACCAACCAAGTTACCGTAAAAACTTAGGTTTTGGAAATATGGGTGATTATACTAGCCGCTTTGCAATCTGCGGTCAGCGATTTGTCTAAGTTTGACATGTAATTTAAAATAAATACGGAAGTGTGCCAACATTAGGTACACTTAGGGTGATAGAATGGAACCAGAACTTTAGTATTATACCAACCAAGTTACAATAAAAACGTAGGTTTTGGAAATATTGGTGATTAAATTAGCCGCTTTGCGATGTCCGGACAACGATTTGTCTAAGTTTGACATGAAATATAAAATAAATACTGAAGTGTGCCAACATTACGTACACATAGGATGATAGAATAGGACCAGAACTTTAATATTATGCGAAGTATATTACTGCAAAAATTTAGGTTTTATAAATATGGGTGATTAAATTAGTGGCTTCGCGATGAGTGGACAGAGATCCGCCAGACTAAGCCATGAAATATATAATAAATACGGAAGTGTGGCAACATTACGAAAACATAGTGTGATAGAATAGGACCGGAACTTTAGTACTATACCACCCAGGTTACCGTAAAAACTTAGGTTTTGGAAATATGGGTGATTAAATTAGCCGCTTTGCGATGTACGGACAACGATTTGTCTAAGTTTGACATGAAATATAAAATAAATACGGAAGTGTGTCAACATTAGGTACACATAGGGTGATAGAATAGAACCAGAACTTTAGTTTTATACCAACCAAGTTACCGTAAAAACTTAGATTTTGGATATATGGGTGATTAAAGTAGTCGCTTTGCGATGTGCGGACAGCGATTTGTCTAGGTTTGACATGAATTATAAAAATCAATATGGAATTGTGGATACATGACGTACACATAGGGTGATAGAATAGAACCAGAACTTTAGTATTATACAAAACAAGTTACCGCAAAAACTTTGGTTTTGGAAATATGGGTGATTAAATTAGCCGCTTTGCGATGTGCGGTCAGCGATTTGTCTAAGTTTGACATGAAATATAAAACAAATACGGAAGTGTGCTAACATTACGTACGCATAGGGTGATAGAATAGAACCAGTACTTTAGTGTTATACCAACCAAGTTACCATAAAAACTTAGGTTTTGAAAATATGGTTGGTTAAAGTAGCCGCTTTTTCGATGTGCGTAAAACAATTTCTCAAAGTTTGACATGAAATATAAAATATATACGGAAGTGTGCCAACATGACGTACACATAGGATGATAGAATAGGACCAGGACTTTATTACTATACCACCCAAGTTACCTTAAAAACTTAGGTTTTGGAAATATGGGTGATTAATTTGCCGCTTTGCGATGTGCGGTCAGCGATTTGTCTAGGTTTGACATGAAATATAAAATAAATACGGAAGTGTGCCAATTAGGTACACATAGGGTGATAGAATAGAACCAGAACTTTAGTATTATACAAACCAAGTTACCGCAAAAACTTTGGTTTTGGAAATATGGGTGATTAAATTAGCCGCTTTGCGATGTGCGGTCAGCGATTTGTCTAAGTTTGATATGAAAAATGAAAATAAATACATAATAAAGGATACATGACGTACACATAGGGTGATAGAATAGGACCAGAAATACAGTATCATACCACCGAAGTTACCGTAAAAACTTAGGCTTTGGAAATATGGGTGATTAAACTAGCCGCTTTGCGATCTGCGGTCAGCGATTTGTCTAATTTTGACATGAAATATAAAATAAATACGGAAGTTTGCCAACATTAGGTACACATAGGGTGATAGAATAGAATCAGAACTTTAGTTTTATACCAACCAAGTTACCGTAAAAACTTAGGTTTTGGAAATATGGGTGATTAAATTAGCCGCTTTGCGATGTCCGGACAACGATTTGTCTAAGTTTGACATGAAATATAAAATAAATACTGAAGTGTGCCAACATTACGTACACATAAGATGATAGAATAGGACCAGAACTTTAGTATTATGCGAAGTAAATTACCGCAAAAATTTAGGTTTTATAAATATGGGTGATTAAATTAGTGGCTTCGCGATGAGTGGACAGAGATCCGCCAGACTAAGCCATGAAATATAAAATAAATACGGAAGTGTGGCAACATGACGAAAACATAGGGTGATAAAATAGGACCGGAACTTTAGTATTATACAACCCAAGTTACCGTAAAAACTTAGGTTTTGGAAATATGAGTGATTAAATTAGCCGCTTTGCGATGTACGGACAACGATTTGTCTAAGTTTGACATGAAATATAAAATAAATACTGAAGTGTGCCAACATTACGTACACATAGAATGATAGAATAGGACCAGAACTTTAGTATTATGCGAAGTAAATTACCGCAAAAATTTAGGTTTTATAAATATGGGTGATTAAATTAGTCGCTTCGCGATGAGTGGACAGAGATCCGCTAGACTTAGACATGAAATATAAAATAAATACGGAAGTGTGGCAACATGACGAAAACATAGGGTGATAGAACAGGACCAGAACTTTAGTATTATACCACCCAAGTTACCTTAAAAACTTAGGTTTTGGAAATATGGGTGATTAAAGTAGTCGCATTGCGATGGGCGGACAACGATTTGTCAAAGTTTGACATGAAATATAAAATAAATATGGAAGTGTGCCAACATGACGTACACATAGGATGATAGAATAGGACCAGAACCTTTGTACTTTACCACCCAAGTTACCATAAAAACTTAGGTTTTGGAAATATGGGTGATTAAAGTAGTCGCTTTGCGATGTGCGGACAGCGATTTGTCTAAGTTTGACATGAAATATAAAATAAATACGGAATTGTGGATACATGACGTACACATAGGGTGATAGAATAGTACCAGAAATATAGTATTATACCACCGAAGTTACCGTAAAAACTTAGGTTTTGGAAATATGAGTGATTAAACTAACCGATTTGCGATGTGCGATCAGCGATTTGTCTAAGTTTGACATGAAAAATAAAATAAATACTGAAGTGTGCCAACATTACGTACACAAAGAATGATAGAATAGGACCAGAACTTTAGTATTATGCGTAGTAAATTACCGCAAAAATTTAGGTTTTATAAATATGGGTGATTAAATTAGTGGCTTCGCGATGAGTGGACAGAGATCCGCCAGACTAAGCCATGAAATATAAAATAAATACGGAAGTGTGGCAACATGACGAAAACATAGGGTGATAAAATAGGACCGGAACTTTAGTATTATACCACCCAAGTTACCGTAAAAACTTAGGTTTTGGAAATATGAGTGATTAAATTAGCCGCTTTGCGATGTACGGACACCGATTTGTCTAAGTTTGACATGAAATGAAATATAAAATAAATACTGAAGTGTGCCAACATTACGTACACATAGGATGATAGAATAGGACCAGAACTTTAGTATTATGCGAAGTAAATTACCGCAAAAATTTAGGTTTTATAAATATGGGTGATTAAATTAGTGGCTTCGCGATGAGTGGACAGATATCCGCCAGACTAAGCCATGAAATATAAAATAAATACGGAAGTGTGGCAACATGACGAAAACATAGGGTGATAAAATAGGACCGGAACTTTAGTATTTTACCACCCAAGTTACCGTAAAAACTTAGGTTTTGGAAATATGAGTGATTAAATTAGCCGCTTTGCGATGTACGGACACCGATTTGTCTAAGTTTGACATGAAATATAAAATAAATACTGAAGTGTGCCAACATTACGTACACATAGAATGATAGAATAGGACCAGAACTTTAGTATTATGCGAAGTAAATTACCGCAAAAATTTAGGTTTTATAAATATGGGTGATTAAATTAGTCGCTTCGCGATTAGTGGACAGAGATCCGCTAGACTTAGACATGAAATATAAAATAAATATGGAAGTGTGGCAACATGACGAAAACATAGGGTGATAGAATAGGACCAGAACTTTAGTATTATACCACCCAAGTTACCGTAAAAACTTAGGTTTTGGAAATATGGGTGATTAAACTAGCCGATTTGCGATCTGCGGTCAGCGATTTGTCTAAGTTTGATATGAAAATGAAAATAAATACATAATAAAGGATACATGACGTACACATAGGGTGATAGAATAGGACCAGAAATACAGTATCATACCACCGAAGTTACCGTAAAAACTTAGGCTTTGGAAATATGGGTGATTAAACTAGCCGCTTTGCGATCTGCGGTCAGCGATTTGTCTAATTTTGACATGAAATATAAAATAAATACGGAAGTGTGCCAACATTAGGTACAAATAGGGTGATAGAATGTCACCAGAACTTTAGTATTATACCAACCAAGTTACCGTAAAAACTTAGGTTTTGGAAATATGGGTGATTATACTAGCCGCTTTGCAATCTGCGGTCAGCGATTTGTCTAAGTTTGACATGTAATATAAAATAAATACGGAAGTGTGCCAACATTAGGTACACTTAGGGTGATAGAATGGAACCAGAACTTTAGTATTATACCAACCAAGTTACAATAAAAACGTAGGTTTTGGAAATATTGGTGATTAAATTAGCCGCTTTGCGATGTCCGGACAACGATTTGTCTAAGTTTGACATGAAATATAAAATAAATACTGAAGTGTGCCAACATTACGTACACATAGGATGATAGAATAGGACCAGAACTTTAATATTATGCGAAGTATATTACTGCAAAAATTTAGGTTTTATAAATATGGGTGATTAAATTAGTGGCTTCGCGATGAGTGGACAGAGATCCGCCAGACTAAGCCATGAAATATATAATAAATACGGAAGTGTGGCAACATTACGAAAACATAGTGTGATAGAATAGGACCGGAACTTTAGTACTATACCACCCAGGTTACCGTAAAAAACTTAGGTTTTGGAAATATGGGTGATTAAATTAGCCGCTTTGCGATGTACGGACAACGATTTGTCTAAGTTTGACATGAAATATAAAATAAATACGGAAGTGTGTCAACATTAGGTACACATAGGGTGATAGAATAGAACCAGAACTTTAGTTTTATACCAACCAAGTTACCGTAAAAACTTAGATTTTGGATATATGGGTGATTAAAGTAGTCGCTTTGCGATGTGCGGACAGCGATTTGTCTAGGTTTGACATGAATTATAAAAATCAATATGGAATTGTGGATACATGACGTACACATAGGGTGATAGAATAGAACCAGAACTTTAGTATTATACAAAACAAGTTACCGCAAAAACTTTGGTTTTGGAAATATGGGTGATTAAATTAGCCGCTTTGCGATGTGCGGTCAGCGATTTGTCTAAGTTTGACATGAAATATAAAACAAATACGGAAGTGTGCTAACATTACGTACGCATAGGGTGATAGAATAGAACCAGTACTTTAGTGTTATACCAACCAAGTTACCATAAAAACTTAGGTTTTGAAAATATGGTTGGTTAAAGTAGCCGCTTTTTCGATGTGCGTACAACAATTTCTCAAAGTTTGACATGAAATATAAAATATATACGGAAGTGTGCCAACATGACGTACACATAGGATGATAGAATAGGACCAGGACTTTATTACTATACCACCCAAGTTACCTTAAAAACTTAGGTTTTGGAAATATGGGTGATTAATTTGCCGCTTTGCGATGTGCGGTCAGCGATTTGTCTAGGTTTGACATGAAATATAAAATAAATACGGAAGTGTGCCAATTAGGTACACATAGGGTGATAGAATAGAACCAGAACTTTAGTATTATACAAACCAAGTTACCGCAAAAACTTTGGTTTTGGAAATATGGGTGATTAAATTAGCCGCTTTGCGATGTGCGGTCAGCGATTTGTCTAAGTTTGATATGAAAAATGAAAATAAATACATAATAAAGGATACATGACGTACACATAGGGTGATAGAATAGGACCAGAAATACAGTATCATACCACCGAAGTTACCGTAAAAACTTAGGCTTTGGAAATATGGGTGATTAAACTAGCCGCTTTGCGATCTGCGGTCAGCGATTTGTCTAATTTTGACATGAAATATAAAATAAATACGGAAGTTTGCCAACATTAGGTACACATAGGGTGATAGAATAGAATCAGAACTTTAGTTTTATACCAACCAAGTTACCGTAAAAACTTAGGTTTTGGAAATATGGGTGATTAAATTAGCCGCTTTACGATGTCCGGACAACGATTTGTCTAAGTTTGACATGAAATATAAAATAAATACTGAAGTGTGCCAACATTACGTACACATAAGATGATAGAATAGGACCAGAACTTTAGTATTATGCGAAGTAAATTACCGCAAAAATTTAGGTTTTATAAATATGGGTGATTAAATTAGTGGCTTCGCGATGAGTGGACAGAGATCCGCCAGACTAAGCCATGAAATATAAAATAAATACGGAAGTGTGGCAACATGACGAAAACATAGGGTGATAAAATAGGACCGGAACTTTAGTATTATACAACCCAAGTTACCGTAAAAACTTAGGTTTTGGAAATATGAGTGATTAAATTAGCCGCTTTGCGATGTACGGACAACGATTTGTCTAAGTTTGACATGAAATATAAAATAAATACTGAAGTGTGCCAACATTACGTACACATAGAATGATAGAATAGGACCAGAACTTTAGTATTATGCGAAGTAAATTACCGCAAAAATTTAGGTTTTATAAATATGGGTGATTAAATTAGTCGCTTCGCGATGAGTGGACAGAGATCCGCTAGACTTAGACATGAAATATAAAATAAATACGGAAGTGTGGCAACATGACGAAAACATAGGGTGATAGAACAGGACCAGAACTTTAGTATTATACCATCCAAGTTACCTTAAAAACTTAGGTTTTGGAAATATGGGTGATTAAAGTAGTCGCATTGCGATGGGCGGACAACGATTTGTCAAAGTTTGACATGAAATATAAAATAAATATGGAAGTGTGCCAACATGACGTACACATAGGATGATAGAATAGGACCAGAACCTTTGTACTTTACCACCCAAGTTACCATAAAAACTTAGGTTTTGGAAATATGGGTGATTAAAGTAGTCGCTTTGCGATGTGCGGACAGCGATTTGTCTAAGTTTGACATGAAATATAAAATAAATACGGAATTGTGGATACATGACGTACACATAGGGTGATAGAATAGTACCAGAAATATAGTATTATACCACCGAAGTTACCGTAAAAACTTAGGTTTTGGAAATATGAGTGATTAAACTAACCGATTTGCGATGTGCGATCAGCGATTTGTCTAAGTTTGACATGAAAAATAAAATAAATACTGAAGTGTGCCAACATTACGTACACAAAGAATGATAGAATAGGACCAGAACTTTAGTATTATGCGTAGTAAATTACCGCAAAAATTTAGGTTTTATAAATATGGGTGATTAAATTAGTGGCTTCGCGATGAGTGGACAGAGATCCGCCAGACTAAGCCATGAAATATAAAATAAATACGGAAGTGTGGCAACATGACGAAAACATAGGGTGATAGAATAGGACCGGAACTTTAGTATTATACCACCCAGGTTACCGTAAAAACTTAGGTTTTGGAAATATGGGTGATTAAATTAGCCGCTTTGCGATGTGCGGACAGCGATTTGTCTTATAAAAATCATATATAATTGTGGATACATGACGTACACATAGGGTGATAGAATTGAACCAGAACTTTAGTTTTATACAACCAAGTTACCGTAAAAACTTAGGTTTTGGAAATATGGGTGATTAAAGTAGTCGCTTTGCGATGTGCGGACAGCGATTTGTCTAGGTTTGACATGAATTATAAAAATCAATATAGAATTGTGGATACATGACGTACACATAGGGTGATAGAATAGTACCAGAAATATAGTATTATGCCACCGAAGTTACCGTAAAAACTTAGGTTTTGGAAAAATGGGTGATTATACTAGCCGCCTTTGCGATCTGCGGTCAGTGATTTGTCTAATTTTGACATGAAATATAAAATAAATACGGAAGTGTGCCAACAATTAGGTACACATGTGTGATAGAATTAAACCAGAACTTTAGCATTATACCAACCAAGTTACCATAAAAACTTAGGTTTTCGAAATATGGGTGATTAAACTAGCCGCTTTGCGATCTGCGGTCAGCGATTTGTCTAAGTTTGACATGAAAAATAAAAATAAAATACGGAATTGTGGATACATGACGTACACATAGGGTGATAGAACAGGACCAGAAATATAGTATCATACCACCGAAGTTACCGTAAAAAACTTAGGTTTTGGAAATATGGGTGGTTAAAGTAGTCGCTTTGCGATGTGCGGAGAGCGATTTGTCTAAGTTTTACATGAAATATAAAATAAATACGGAAGTGTACCAACATTACGTACACATAAGATGATAGAATAGGACAAGAACTGTAGGACTATACCACCCAAGTTACCGTTAAAACTTAGGTTTTGGAAATATTGTTGATTAAATTAGCCGCTTTGCGATGTGCGGTCAGCAATTTGTCTAAGATTGACATGAAATATAAAATAAATAAGGAAGTTTGCCAACATTAGGTACACATAGGGTGATAGAATAGAATCAGAACTTTAGTTTTATACCAACCAAGTTACCGTAAAAACTTAGGTTTTGGAAATATGGGTGATTAAATTAGCCGCTTTGCGATGTCCGGACAACGATTTGTCTAAGTTTGACATGAAATATAAAATAAATACTGAAGTGTGCCAACATTACGTACACATAAGATGATAGAATAGGACCAGAACTTTAGTAATATGCGAAGTAAATTACCGCAAAAATTTAGGTTTTATAAATATGGGTGATTAAATTAGTGGCTTCGCGATGAGTGGACAGAGATCCGCCAGACTAAGCCATGAAATATAAATAAATACGGAAGTGTGGCAACATGACGAAAACATAGGGTGATAAAATAGGACCGGAACTTTAGTATTATACAACCCCAAGTTACCGTAAAAACTTAGGTTTTGGAAATATGGGTGATTAAACTAACCGATTTGCGATGTGCGGTCAGCGATTTGTCTAAGTTTGACATGAAAAATAAAATAAATACTGAAGTGTGCCAACATTACGTACACAAAGAATGATAGAATATGACCAGAACTTTAGTATTATGCGTAGTAAATTACCGCAAAAATTTAGGTTTTATAAATATGGGTGATTAATTAGTGGCTTCGCGATGAGTGGACAGAGATCGCCAGACTAAGCCATGAAATATAAAATAAATACGGAAGTGTGGCAACATGACGAAAGCATAGGGTGATAGAATAGGACCGGAACTTTAGTATTATACCACCCAGGTTACCGTAAAAACTTAGGTTTTGGAAATATGGGTGATTAAATTAAGCCGCTTTGCGATGTGCGGACAGCGATTTGTCTAGGTTTGACATGAATTATAAAAATCAATATATAATTGTGGATACATGACGTACACATAGGGTGATAGAATAGAACCAGAACTTTAGTTTTATACCAACCAAGTTACCGTAAAAACTTAGGTTTTGGAAATATGGGTGATTAAAGTAGTCGCTTTGCGATGTGCGGACAGCGATTTGTCTAGGTTTGACATGAATTATAAAGATCAATATAGAATTGTGGATACATGACGTACACATAGGGTGATAGAATAGTACCAGAAATATAGTATTACGCCACCGAAGTTACCGTAAAAACTTAGGTTTTGGAAAAATGGGTGATTATACTAGCCGCTTTGCGATCTGCGGTCAGTGATTTGTCTAAGTTTGACATGAAAAATAAAAATAAATACGGAATTGTGGATACATGACGTACACATAGAGTGATAGAATAGGACCAGAAATATAGTATCATACCACCGAAGTTCCGTAAAAACTTATGTTTTGGAAATATGGGTGATTAAACTAGCCACTTTGCGATCTGCGGTCAGCGATTTGTCTAAGTTTGATATGAAAAATGAAAATAAATACATATTTGAGGATACATGACGTACACATAGGGTGATAGAATAGGACCAGAAATACAGTATCATACCACCGAAGTTACCGTAAAAACTTAGGCTTTGGAAATATGGGTGATTAAACTAGCCGCTTTGCGATCTGCGGTCAGCGATTTGTCTAATTTTGACATGAAATATAAAATAAATACGGAAGTGTGCCATAATGACGTACACATAGGGTGATAGAATGTCACCAGAACTTTAGTATTATACCAACTAAGTTACCGTAAAAACTTAGGTTTTGGAAATATGGGTGATTATACTAGCCGCTTTGCAATCTGCGGTCAGCGATTTGTCTAAGTTTGACATGAAAAATAAAAATAAATACGGAATTGTGGATACATGACGTACACATAGGGTGATAGAATAGGACCAGAAATATAGTATCATACCACCGAAGTTCCGTAAAAACTTAGGTTTTGGAAATATGGGTGGTTAAAGTAGTCGCTTTGCGATGTGCGGACAGCGATTTGTCTAAGTTTTACATGAAATATAAGATAAATTCGAAAGTGTGCCAACATTACGTACACATAAGATGATAGAAGAGGACAAGAACTGTAGGACTATACCACCCAAGTTACCGTAAAAACTTAGGTTTTGGAAATATGGTTGATAAAATTAGCCGCTTTGCGATGTGCAGTCAGCGATTTGTCTAAGTTTGACATGTAATATAAAATAAATACGGAAGTGTGCCAACATTAGGTACACTTAGGGTGATAGAATGGAACCAGAACTTTAGTATTATACCAACCAAGTTACAATAAAAACGTAGGTTTTGGAAATATTGGTGATTAAATTAGCCGCTTTGCGATGTCCGGACAACGATTTGTCTAAGTTTGACATGAAATATAAAATAAATACTGAAGTGTGCCAACATTACGTACACAAAGAATGATAGAATACGACCAGAACTTTAGTATTATGCGTAGTAAATTACCGCAAAAATTTAGGTTTTATAAAAATGGGTGAATAAATTAGTGGCTTCGCGATGAGTGGACAGAGATCCGCCAGACTAAGCCATGAAATATAAAATAAATACGGAGGTGTGGCAACATGACGAAAACATAGGGTGATAGAATAGGACCGGAACTTTAGTATTATACCACCCAGGTTACCGTAAAAACTTAGGTTTTGGAAATATGGGTGATTAAATTAGCCGCTTTGCGATGTGCGGACAGCGATTTGTCTAGGTTTGACATGAATTATAAAAATCAATATAGAATTGTGGATACATGACGTACACATAGGGTGATAGAATAGAACCAGAACTTTAGTTTTATACCAACCAAGTTACCGTAAAAACTTAGGTTTTGGAAATATGGGTGATTAAAGTAGTCGCTTTGCGATGTGCGGACAGCGATTTGTCTAGGTTTGACATGAATTATAAAAATCAATATAGAATTGTGGATACATGACGTACACATAGGGTGATAGAATAGAACGAGAACTTTAGTATTATACAAAACAAGTTACCGCAAAAACTTTGGTTTTGGAAATATGGGTGATTAAATTAGCCGCTTTGCGATGTGCGGTCAGCGATTTGTCTAAGTTTGATATGAAATATAAAATAAATACGGAAGTGTGCTAACATTACGTACGCATAGGGTGATAGAATAGAACCAGAACTTTAGTGTTATACCAACCAAGTTACCATAAAAACTTAGGTTTTCAAAATATGGTTGGTTAAAGTAGCCGCTTTTTCGATGTGCGGACGACAATTTCTCAAAGTTTGACATGAAATATAAAATAAATACGGAAGTGTGCTAACATGACGTACACATAGGATGATAGAATAGGACCAGGACTTTATTACTATACCACCCAAGTTACCTTAAAAACTTAGGTTTTGGAAATATGGGTGATTAATTTGCCGCTTTGCGATGTGCGGTCAGCGATTTGCCTAGGTTTGACATGAAATATAAAATAAATACGGAAGTTTGCCAACATTAGGTACAATTAGGGTGATAGAATAGAACCAGAACTTTAGTATTATACAAACCAAGTTACCGCAAAAACTTTGGTTTTTTAAATATGGGTGATCAAAGTAGTCGCTTTGCGATGTGCGGACAACGATTTGTCAAAGTTTGACATGAAATAAAAAATAAATACGGAAGTGTGCCAACATGACGTACACATAGGATGATAGAATAGGACCAGAACTTTAGTACTATACCACCCAAGTTACCTTAAAAACTTAGGTTTTGGAAATATGGGTGATTAAACTAGCCTCTTTGCGATCTGCGGTCAGCGATTTGTCTAAGTTTGACATGAAAAATAAAAATAAATACGGAATTGTGGATACATGACGTACACATAGGGTGATAGAATAGGACCAGAAATATAGTATCATACCACTGAAGTTACCGCAAAAACTTAGGTTTTGGAAATATGGGTGATTAAACTAGCCGCTTTGCGATCTGCGGTCAGCGATTTGCCTAATTTAGACATGAAATATAAAATAAATACGGAAGTGTGGCAACATGACGAAAACATAGGGTGATAGAATAGGGCCAGAACTTTAGTATTATACCAACCAAGTTACCGTAAAAACTTAGGTTTTGGAAATATGGGTGATTATACTAGCCGCTTTGCAATCTGCGGTCAGCGATTTGTCTAAGTTTGACATGAAAAATAAAAATAAATACGGAATTGTGGATACATGACGTACACATAGGGTGATCGAATAAGACCAGAAATACAGTATCATACCACCGAAGTTACCGTAAAAACTTAGGCTTTGGAAATATGGGTGATTAAACTAGCCGCTTTGCGATCTGCGGTCAGCGATTTGTCTAATTTTGACATGAAATATAAAATAAATACGGAAGTGTGCCAACATTAGGTACAAATAGGGTGATAGAATGTCACCAGAACTTTAGTATTATACCAACCAAGTTACCGTAAAAACTTAGGTTTTGGAAATATGGGTGATTATACTAGCCGCTTTGCAATCTGCGGTCAGCGATTTGTCTAAGTTTGACATGAAAAATAAAAATAAATACGGAATTGTGGATACATGACGTACACATAGGGTGATAGAATAGGACCAGAAATATAGTATCATACCACCGAAGTTCCGTAAAAACTTAGGTTTTGGAAATATGGGTGGTTAAAGTAGTCGCTTTGCGATGTGCGGACAGCGATTTGTCTAAGTTTTACATGAAATATAAGATAAATTCGAAAGTGTGCCAACATTACGTACACATAAGATGATAGAAGAGGACAAGAACTGTAGGACTATACCACCCAAGTTACCGTAAAAACTTGGGTTTTGGAAATATTGTTGATTAAATTAGCCGCTTTGCGATGTGCGGTCAGCAATTTGTCTAAGATTGACATGAAATATAAAATAAATACGGAAGTTTGCCAACATTAGGTACACATAGGGTGATAGAATAGAATCAGAACTTTAGTTTTATACCAACCAAGTTACCGTAAAAACTTAGGTTTTGGAAATATGGGTGATTAAATTAGCCGCTTTGCGATGTCCGGACAACGATTTGTCTAAGTTTGACATGAAATATAAAATAAATACTGAAGTGTGCCAACATTACGTACACATAAGATGATAGAATAGGACCAGAACTTTAGTATTATGCGAAGTAAATTACCGCAAAAATTTAGGTTTTATAAATATGGGTGATTAAATTAGTAGCTTCGCGATGAGTGGACAGAGATCCGCCAGACTAAGCCATGAAATATAAAATAAATACGGAAAAGTGGCAACATGACGAAAACATAGGGTGATAAAATAGGACCAGGACTTTAGTATTATACCACCCAAGTTACCGTAAAAACTTAGGTTTTGGAAATATGAGTGATTAAATTAGCCGCTTTGCGATGTACGGACAACGATTTGTCTAAGTTTGACATGAAATATAAAATAAATACTGAAGTGTGCCAACATTACGTACACATAGAATGATAGAATAGGACCAGAACTTTAGTATTATGCGAAGTAAATTACCGCAAAAATTTAGGTCTTATAAATATGGGTGATTAAATTAGTCGCTTCGCGATGAGTGGACAGAGATCCGCTAGACTTAGACATGAAATATAAAATAAATACGGAAGTGTGGCAACATGACGAAAACATAGGGTGATAGAATAGGACCAGAACTTTAGTATTATACCACCCAAGTTACCGTAAAAACTTAGGTTTTGTAAATATGGGTGATTAAACTAGCCACTTTGCGATCTGCGGTCAGCGATTTGTCTAAGTTTGATATGAAAAATGAAAATAAATACATATTTGAGGATACATGACGTACACATAGGGTGATAGAATAGGACCAGAAATACAGTATCATACCACCGAAGTTACCGTAAAAACTTAGGCTTTGGAAATATGGGTGATTAAACTAGCCGCTTTGCGATCTGCGGTCAGCGATTTGTCTAATTTTGACACGAAATATAAAATAAATACGGAAGTGTGCCAACATTAGGTACAAATAGGGTGATAGAATGTCACCAGAACTTTAGTATTATACCAACCAAGTTACCGTAAAAACTTAGGTTTTGGAAATATGGGTGATTATATTAGCCGCTTTGCAATCTGCGGTCAGCGATTTGTCTAAGTTTGACATGAAAAATAAAAATAAATACGAAATTGTGGATACATGACGTACACATAGGGTGATAGAATAGGACCAGAAATATAGTATCATACCACCGAAGTTCCGTAAAAACTTAGGTTTTGGAAATATGGGTGGTTAAAGTAGTCGCTTTACGATGTGCGGACAGCGATTTGTCTAAGTTTTACATGAAATATAAGATAAATTCGAAAGTGTGCCAACATTATGTACACATATAATGATAGAAGAGGACAAGAACTGTAGGACTATACCACCCAAGTTACCGTAAAAACTTAGGTTTTGGAAATATGGTTGATAAAATTAGCCGCTTTGCGATGTGCAGTCAGCGATTTGTCTAAGTTTGACATGTAATATAAAATAAATACGGAAGTGTGCCAACATTAGGTACACTTAGGGTGATAGAATGGAACCAGAACTTTAGTATTATACCAACCAAGTTACAATAAAAACGTAGGTTTTGGAAATATTGGTGATTAAATTAGCCGCTTTGCGATGTCCGGACAACGATTTGTCTAAGTTTGACATGAAATATAAAATAAATACTGAAGTGTGCCAACATTACGTACACATAGGATGATAGAATAGGACCAGAACATTAGTATTATACAAAACAAGTTACCGCAAAAACTTAGGTTTTGGAAATATGGGTGATTAAATTAGCCGCTTTGCGATGTGCGGTCGGCAATTTGTCTAAGTTTGACATGAAATATAAAATAAATACGGAAGTGTGCCAACATTAGGTACACTTAGGGTGATAGAATAGAACCAGAACTTTAGTATTATACCAACTAAGTTACCGTAAAAACTTTGGTTTTGGAAATATGTGTGATTAAATTAGCCGCTTTGCGATGTGCGGAAAACGATTTGTCAAAGTTTGACATGAAATATAAAATGAATACGGAAGTGTGCCAACATGACGTACACATAGGATGATAGAATAGGACCAGAACCTTTGTACTTTACCACCCAAGTTACCATAAAAACTTAGGTTTTGGAAATATGGGTGATTAAAGTAGTCGCATTGCGATGGGCGGACAACGATTTGTCAAAGTTTGACATGAAATATAAAATAAATATGGAAGTGTGCCAACATGACGTACACATAGGATGATAGAATAGGACCAGAACCTTTGTACTTTACCACCCAAGTTACCATAAAAACTTAGGTTTTGGAAATATGGGTGATTAAAGTAGTCGCTTTGCGATGTGCGGACAGCGATTTGTCTAAGTTTGACATGAAATATAAAATAAATACGGAATTGTGGATACATGACGTACACATAGGGTGATAGAATAGTACCAGAAATATAGTATCATACCACCGAAGTTACCGTAAAAACTTAGGTTTTGGAAATATGGGTGATTAAACTAGCCGATTTGCGATGTGCGGTCAGCGATTTGTCTAAGTTTGACATGAAAAATAAAAATAAATACGGAATTGTGGATACATGACGTACACATAGGGTGATAGAATAGGACCAGAAATATAGTATCATACCACCGAAGTTACCGTAAAAACTTAGGTTTTGGAAATATGGGTGATTATACTAGCCGCTTTGCGATCTGCGGTCAGTGATTTGTCTAATTTTGACATGAAATATAAAATAAATACGGAAGTGTGCCAACATTAGGTACACATAAGGTGATAGAATAAAACCAGAACTTTAGCATTATACCAACCAAGTTACCATAAAAACTTAGGTTTTCGAAATATGGGTGATTAAACTAGCCGCTTTGCGATCTGCGGTCAGCGATTTGTCTAAGTTTGACATGAAAAATAAAAATAAATACGGAATTGTGGATACATGACGTACACAAAGGGTAGTAGAATAGGACCAGAAATATAGTATCATACCACCGAAGTTCCGTAAAAACTTAGGTTTTGGAAATATGGGTGGTTAAAGTAGTCGCTTTGCGATGTGCGGACAGCGATTTGTCTAAATTTTACATGAAATATAAAATAAATACGGAAGTGTGCCAACATTACGTACACATAAGATGATAGAATAGGACAAGAACTGTAGGACTATACCACCCAAGTTACCGTTAAAACTGAGGTTTTGGAAATATTGTTGATTAAATTAGCCGCTTTGCGATGTGCGGTCAGCAATTTGTCTAAGATTGACATGAAATATAAAATAAATACGGAAGTTTGCCAACATTAGGTACACATAGGGTGATAGAATAGAATCAGAACTTAATTATTATACCAACCAAGTTACTGTAAAAACTTTGGTTTTGGAAATATTGGTGATTAAATTAGCCGCTTTGCGATGTCCGGACAACGAT
Organism: Flexamia atlantica; assembly: GCA_035578135.1. Taxonomy (NCBI): domain Eukaryota; kingdom Metazoa; phylum Arthropoda; class Insecta; order Hemiptera; family Cicadellidae; genus Flexamia; species Flexamia atlantica. The sequence goes on along the minus strand of JAQJVK010000216.1, from coordinate 195,934 downwards.
TTGTCTAAGTTTGACATGAAATATAAAATAAATACTGAAGTGTGCCAACATTACGTACACATAGGATGATAGAATAGGACCAGAACTTTAGTATTATGCGAAGTAAATTACCGCAAAAATTTAGGTTTTATAAATATGGGTGATTAAATTAGTGGCTTCGCGATGAGTGGACAGAGATCCGCCAGACTAAGCCATGAAATATAAAATAAATACGGAAGTGTGGCAACATGACGAAAACATAGGGTGATAAAATAGGACCGGAACTTTAGTATTATACCACCCAAGTTACCGTAAAAACTTAGGTTTTGGAAATATGAGTGATTAAATTAGCCGCTTTGCGATGTACGGACACCGATTTGTCTAAGTTTGACATGAAATATAAAATAAATACTGAAGTGTGCCAACATTACGTACACATAGGATGATAGAATAGGACCAGAACTTTAGTATTATGCGAAGTAAATTACCGCAAAAATTTAGGTTTTATAAATATGGGTGATTAAATTAGTGGCTTCGCGATGAGTGGACAGATATCCGCCAGACTAAGCCATGAAATATAAAATAAATACGGAAGTGTGGCAACATGACGAAAACATAGGGTGATAAAATAGGACCGGAACTTTAGTATTTTACCACCCAAGTTACCGTAAAAACTTAGGTTTTGGAAATATGAGTGATTAAATTAGCCGCTTTGCGATGTACGGACACCGATTTGTCTAAGTTTGACATGAAATATAAAATAAATACTGAAGTGTGCCAACATTACGTACACATAGAATGATAGAATAGGACCAGAACTTTAGTATTATGCGAAGTAAATTACCGCAAAAATTTAGGTTTTATAAATATGGGTGATTAAATTAGTCGCTTCGCGATTAGTGGACAGAGATCCGCTAGACTTAGACATGAAATATAAAATAAATATGGAAGTGTGGCAACATGACGAAAACATAGGGTGATAGAATAGGACCAGAACTTTAGTATTATACCACCCAAGTTACCGTAAAAACTTAGGTTTTGGAAATATGGGTGATTAAACTAGCCGATTTGCGATCTGCGGTCAGCGATTTGTCTAAGTTTGATATGAAAAATGAATATAAATACATAATAAAGGATACATGACGTACACATAGGGTGATAGAATAGGACCAGAAATACAGTATCATACCACCGAAGTTACCGTAAAAACTTAGGCTTTGGAAATATGGGTGATTAAACTAGCCGCTTTGCGATCTGCGGTCAGCGATTTGTCTAATTTTGACATGAAATATAAAATAAATACGGAAGTGTGCCAACATTAGGTACAAATAGGGTGATAGAATGTCACCAGAACTTTAGTATTATACCAACCAAGTTACCGTAAAAACTTAGGTTTTGGAAATATGGGTGATTATACTAGCCGCTTTGCAATCTGCGGTCAGCGATTTGTCTAAGTTTGACATGTAATATAAAATAAATACGGAAGTGTGCCAACATTAGGTACACTTAGGGTGATAGAATGGAACCAGAACTTTAGTATTATACCAACCAAGTTACAATAAAAACGTAGGTTTTGGAAATATTGGTGATTAAATTAGCCGCTTTGCGATGTCCGGACAACGATTTGTCTAAGTTTGACATGAAATATAAAATAAATACTGAAGTGTGCCAACATTACGTACACATAGAATGATAGAATAGGACCAGAACTTTAATATTATGCGAAGTATATTACTGCAAAAATTTAGGTTTTATAAATATGGGTGATTAAATTAGTGGCTTCGCGATGAGTGGACAGAGATCCGCCAGACTAAGCCATGAAATATATAATAAATACGGAAGTGTGGCAACATTACGAAAACATAGTGTGATAGAATAGGACCGGAACTTTAGTACTATACCACCCAGGTTACCGTAAAAACTTAGGTTTTGGAAATATGGGTGATTAAATTAGCCGCTTTGCGATGTACGGACAACGATTTGTCTAAGTTTGACATGAAATATAAAATAAATACGGAAGTGTGTCAACATTAGGTACACATAGGGTGATAGAATAGAACCAGAACTTTAGTTTTATACCAACCAAGTTACCGTAAAAACTTAGATTTTGGATATATGGGTGATTAAAGTAGTCGCTTTGCGATGTGCGGACAGCGATTTGTCTAGGTTTGACATGAATTATAAAAATCAATATGGAATTGTGGATACATGACGTACACATAGGGTGATAGAATAGAACCAGAACTTTAGTATTATACAAAACAAGTTACCGCAAAAACTTTGGTTTTGGAAATATGGGTGATTAAATTAGCCGCTTTGCGATGTGCGGTCAGCGATTTGTCTAAGTTTGACATGAAATATAAAACAAATACGGAAGTGTGCTAACATTACGTACGCATAGGGTGATAGAATAGAACCAGTACTTTAGTGTTATACCAACCAAGTTACCATAAAAACTTAGGTTTTGAAAATATGGTTGGTTAAAGTAGCCGCTTTTTCGATGTGCGGACAACAATTTCTCAAAGTTTGACATGAAATATAAAATATATACGGAAGTGTGCCAACATGACGTACACATAGGATGATAGAATAGGACCAGGACTTTATTACTATACCACCCAAGTTACCTTAAAAACTTAGGTTTTGGAAATATGGGTGATTAATTTGCCGCTTTGCGATGTGCGGTCAGCGATTTGTCTAGGTTTGACATGAAATATAAAATAAATACGGAAGTGTGCCAATTAGGTACACATAGGGTGATAGAATAGAACCAGAACTTTAGTATTATACAAACCAAGTTACCGCAAAAACTTTGGTTTTGGAAATATGGGTGATTAAATTAGCCGCTTTGCGATGTGCGGTCAGCGATTTGTCTAAGTTTGACATGAAATATAAAATGAATACGGAGGTGTGCCAACATTACGTACATATTGGATGATAGAATAGGACCAGAACCTTTGTACTTTACCACCCAAGTTACCATAAAAACTTAGGTTTTTTAAATATGGGTGATCAAAGTAGTCGCTTTGCGATGTGCGGACAACGATTTGTCAAAGTTTGACATGAAATAAAAAATAAATACGGAAGTGTGCCAACATGACGTACACATAGGATGATAGAATAGGACCAGAACTTTAGTACTATACCACCCAAGTTACCTTAAAAACTTAGGTTTTGGAAATATGGGTGATTAAACTAGCCTCTTTGCGATCTGCGGTCAGCGATTTGTCTAAGTTTGACATGAAAAATAAAAATAAATACGGAATTGTGGATACATGACGTACACATAGGGTGATAGAATAGGACCAGAAATATAGTATCATACCACTGAAGTTACCGTAAAAACTTAGGTTTTGGAAATATGAGTGATTAAACTAGCCGCTTTGCGATCTGCGGTCAGCGATTTGCCTAATTTTGACATGAAATATAAAATAAATACGGAAGTGTGGCAACCTGACGAAAACATAGGGTGATAGAATAGGACCAGAACTTTAGTATTATACCACCCAAGTTACCGTAAAAACTTAGGTTTTGGAAATATGGGTGATTAAACTAGCCACTTTGCGATCTGCGGTCAGCGATTTGTCTACGGTCGACATGAAAAATGAAAATAAATACATAATTGAGGATACATGACGTACACATAGGGTGATAGAATAGGACCAGAAATACAGTATCATACCTAAGAAGTTACCGTAAAAACTTAGGCTTTGGAAATATGGGTGATTAAACTAGCCGCTTTGCGATCTGCGGTCAGCGATTTGTCTAAGTTTGACATGAAAAATAAAAATAAATACGGAATTGTGGATACATGACGTACACATAGGGTGATCGAATAAGACCAGAAATACAGTATCATACCACCGAAGTTACCGTAAAAACTTAGGCTTTGGAAATATGGGTGATTAAACTAGCCGCTTTGCGATCTGCGGTCAGCGATTTGTCTAATTTTGACATGAAATATAAAATAAATACGGAAGTGTGCCAACATTAGGTACAAATAGGGTGATAGAATGTCACCAGAACTTTAGTATTATACCAACCAAGTTACCGTAAAAACTTAGGTTTTGGAAATATGGGTGATTATACTAGCCGCTTTGCAATCTGCGGTCAGCGATTTGTCTAAGTTTGACATGAAAAATAAAAAAAAATACGGAATTTTGGATACATGACGTACACATAGGGTGATAGAATAGGACCAGAAATATAGTATCATACCACCGAAGTTCCGTAAAAACTTAGGTTTTGGAAATATGGGTGGTTAAAGTAGTCGCTTTGCGATGTGCGGACAGCGATTTGTCTAAGTTTTACATGAAATATAAGATAAATTCGAAAGTGTGCCAACATTACGTACACATAAGATGATAGAAGAGGACAAGAACTGTAGGACTATACCACCCAAGTTACCGTAAAAACTTAGGTTTTGGAAATATGGTTGATAAAATTAGCCACTTTGCGATGTGCAGTCAGCGATTTGTCTAAGTTTGACATGTAATATAAAATAAATACGGAAGTGTGCCAACATTAGGTACACTTAGGGTGATAGAATGGAACCAGAACTTTAGTATTATACCAACCAAGTTACAATAAAAACTTTGGTTTTGGAAATATTGCTGATTAAATTAGCCGCTTTGCGATGTCCGGACAACGATTTGTCTAAGTTTGACATGAAATATAAAATAAATACTGAAGTGTGCCAACATTACGTACACATAGGATGATAGAATAGGACCAGAACTTTAATATTATGCGAAGTATATTACTGCAAAAATTTAGGTTTTATAAATATGGGTGATTAAATTAGTGGCTTCGCGATGAGTGGACAGAGATCCGCCAGACTAAGCCATGAAATATAAAATAAATACGGAAGTGTGGCAACATTACGAAAACATAGTGTGATAGAATAGGACCGGAACTTTAGTATTATACCACCCAGGTTACCGTAAAAACTTAGGTTTTGGAAATATGGGTGATTAAATTAGCCGCTTTGCGATGTACGGACAACGATTTGTCTAAGTTTGACATGAAATATAAAATAAATACGGAAGTGTGTCAACATTAGGTACACATAGGGTGATAGAATAGAACCAGAACTTTAGTTTTATACCAACCAAGTTACCGTAAAAACTTAGGTTTTGGATATATGGGTGATTAAAGTAGTCGCTTTGCGATGTGCGGACAGCGATTTGTCTAGGTTTGACATGAATTATAAAAATCAATATGGAATTGTGGATACATGACGTACACATAGGGTGATAGAATAGAACCAGAACTTTAGTATTATACAAAACAAGTTACCGCAAAAACTTTGGTTTTGGAAATATGGGTGATTAAATTAGCCGCTTTGCGATGTGCGGTCAGCGATTTGTCTAAGTTTGACATGAAATATAAAACAAATACGGAAGTGTGCTAACATTACGTACGCATAGGGTGATAGAATAGAACCAGTACTTTAGTGTTATACCAACCAAGTTACCATAAAAACTTAGGTTTTGAAAATATGGTTGGTTAAAGTAGCCGCTTTTTCGATGTGCGGACAACAATTTCTCAAAGTTTGACATGAAATATAAAATATATACGGAAGTGTGCCAACATGACGTACACATAGGATGATAGAATAGGACCAGGACTTTATTACTATACCACCCAAGTTACCTTAAAAACTTAGGTTTTGGAAATATGGGTGATTAATTTGCCGCTTTGCGATGTGCGGTCAGCGATTTGTCTAGGTTTGACATGAAATATAAAATAAATACGGAAGTGTGCCAATTAGGTACACATAGGGTGATAGAATAGAACCAGAACTTTAGTATTATACAAACCAAGTTACCGCAAAAACTTTGGTTTTGGAAATATGGGTGATTAAATTAGCCGCTTTGCGATATGCGGTCAGCGATTTGTCTAAGTTTGACATGAAATATAAAATGAATACGGAGGTGTGCCAACATTACGTACATATTGGATGATAGAATAGGACCAGAACCTTTGTACTTTACCACCCAAGTTACCATAAAAACTTAGGTTTTTTAAATATGGGTGATCAAAGTAGTCGCTTTGCGATGTGCGGACAACGATTTGTCAAAGTTTGTCATGAAATAAAAAATAAATACGGAAGTGTGCCAACATGACGTACACATAGGATGATAGAATAGGACCAGAACTTTAGTACTATACCACCCAAGTTACCTTAAAAACTTAGGTTTTGGAAATATGGGTGATTAAACTAGCCTCTTTGCGATCTGCGGTCAGCGATTTGTCTAAGTTTGACATGAAAAATAAAAATAAATACGGAATTGTGGATACATGACGTACACATAGGGTGATAGAATAGGACCAGAAATATAGTATCATACCACTGAAGTTACCGTAAAAACTTAGGTTTTGGAAATATGAGTGATTAAACTAGCCGCTTTGCGATCTGCGGTCAGCGATTTGCCTAATTTTGACATGAAATATAAAATAAATACGGAAGTGTGGCAACATGACGAAAACATAGGGTGATAGAATAGGACCAGAACTTTAGTATTATACCACCCAAGTTACCGTAAAAACTTAGGTTTTGGAAATATGGGTGATTAAACTAGCCACTTTGCGATCTGCGGTCAGCGATTTGTCTACGTTCGACATGAAAAATGAAAATAAATACATAATTGAGGATACATGACGTACACATAGGGTGATAGAATAGGACCAGAAATACAGTATCATACCACCGAAGTTACCGTAAAAACTTAGGCTTTGGAAATATGGGTGATTAAACTAGCCGCTTTGCGATCTGCGGTCAGCGATTTGTTTAATTTTGACATGAAATATAAAATAAATACGGAAGTGTGTCAACATTAGGTACACATAGGGTGATAGAATAGAACCAGAACTTTAGTTTTATACCAACCAAGTTACCGTAAAAACTTAGGTTTTGGATATATGGGTGATTAAATTAGCCGCTTTGCGATGTACGGACAACGATTTGTCTAAGTTTGACATGAAATATAAAATAAATACGGAAGTGTGTCAACATTAGGTACACATAGGGTGATAGAATAGAACCAGAACTTTAGTTTTATACCAACCAAGTTACCGTAAAAACTTAGGTTTTGGATATATGGGTGATTAAAGTAGTCGCTTTGCGATGTGCGGACAGCGATTTGTCTAGGTTTGACATGAATTATAAAAATCAATATGGAATTGTGGATACATGACGTACACATAGGGTGATAGAATAGAACCAGAACTTTAGTATTATACAAAACAAGTTACCGCAAAAACTTTGGTTTTGGAAATATGGGTGATTAAATTAGCCGCTTTGCGATGTGCGGTCAGCGATTTGTCTAAGTTTGACATGAAATATAAAACAAATACGGAAGTGTGCTAACATTACGTACGCATAGGGTGATAGAATAGAACCAGTACTTTAGTGTTATACCAACCAAGTTACCATAAAAACTTAGGTTTTGAAAATATGGTTGTTTAAAGTAGCCGCTTTTTCGATGTGCGGACAACAATTTCTCAAAGTTTGACATGAAATATAAAATATATACGGAAGTTTGCCAACATGACGTACACATAGGATGATAGAATAGGACCAGGACTTTATTACTATACCACCCAAGTTACCTTAAAAACTTAGGTTTTGGAAATATGGGTGATTAATTTGCCGCATTGCGATGTGCGGTCAGCGATTTGTCTAGGTTTGACATGAAATATAAAATGAATACGGAGGTGTGCCAACATTACGTACATATTGGATGATAGAATAGGACCAGAACCTTTGTACTTTACCACCCAAGTTACCATAAAAACTTAGGATTTTTAAATATGGGTGATCAAAGTAGTCGCTTTGCGATGTGCGGACAACGATTTGTCTAAGTTTTACATGAAATATAAGATAAATTCGAAAGTGTGCCAACATTACGTACACATAAGATGATAGAAGAGGACAAGAACTGTAGGACTATACCACCCAAGTTACCGTAAAAACTTAGGTTTTGGAAATATGGTTGATAAAATTAGCCGCTTTGCGATGTGCAGTCAGCGATTTGTCTAAGTTTGACATGTAATATAAAATAAATACGGAAGTGTGCCAACATTAGGTACACTTAGGGTGATAGAATGGAACCAGAACTTTAGTGTTATACCAACCAAGTTACCGTAAAAACGTAGGTTTTGGAAATATTGGTGATTAAATTAGCCGCTTTGCGATGTCTGGACAACGATTTGTCTAAGTTTGACATGAAATATAAAATAAATACTGAAGTGTGCCAACATTACGTACACATAGGATGATAGAATAGGACCAGAACTTTAGTATTATGCGAAGTATATTACCGCAAAAATTTAGGTTTTATAAATATGGGTGATTAAATTAGTGGCTTCGCGATGAGTGGACAGAGATCCGCCAGACTAAGCCATGAAATATAAAATAAATACGGAAGTGTGGCAACATGACAAAAACATAGGGTGATAGAATAGGACCGGAACTTTAATATTATACCACTCAAGTTACCGTAAAAACTTAGGTTTTGGAAATATGGGTGATTAAATTAGCCGCTTTGCGATGTACGGACAACGATTTGTCTAAGTTTGACATGAAATATAAAATAAATACTGAAGTGTGCCAACATTACGTACACATAGAATGATAGAATAGGACCAGAACTTTAGTATTATGCGAAGTAAATTACCGCAAAAATTTAGGTTTTATAAATATGGGTGATTAAATTAGTCGCTTCGCGATGAATGGACAGAGATCCGCCAGACTTAGACATGAAATATAAAATAAATACGGAAGTGTGGCTACATGACGAAAACATAGGGTGATAGAATAGGACCAGAACTTTAGTATTATACCACCCAAGTTACCGTAAAAACTTAGGTTTTGGAAATATGGGTGATTAAAGTAGTCGCTTTGCGATGTGCGGACAACGATTTATCAAAGTTTGACATGAAACATAAAATAAATACGGAAGTGTGCTAACATGACGTACACATAGGATGATAGAATAGGACCAGAACTTTAGGTCTATACCACCCAAGTTACCTTACAAAACTTAGGTTTTGGAAATATGGGTGATTAAATTAGCCGCTTTGCGATGTGCGGTCGGCAATTTGTCCAAGTTTGACATGAAATATAAAATAAATACGGAAGTGTGCCAACATTAGGTACACTTAGGGTGATAGAATAGAACCAGAACGTTAGTATTATACCAACTAAGTTACCGTAAAAACTTTGGTTTTGGAAATATTTGTGATTAAATTAGCCGCTTTGCGATGTGCGGTCAGCTATATGTCTAAGTTTGACATGAAATAAAAAATAAATACGGAAGTGTGCTAACATTACGTACACATAGGGTGATATAATAGAACCAGAACTTCAGTATTATACCAACCAAGTTACCGTAAAAACTTAGGTTTTGGAAATATGGGTGGTTAAATTAGCCGCATTGCGATGGGCGGACAACGATTTGTCAAAGTTTGACATGAAATATAAAATAAATATGGAAGTGTGCCAACATGACGTACACATAGGATGATAGAATAGGACCAGAACCTTTGTACTTTACCACCCAAGTTACCATAAAAACTTAGGTTTTGGAAATATGGGTGATTAAAGTAGTCGCTTTGCGATGTGCGGACAGCGATTTGTCTAAGTTTGACATGAAATATAAAATAAATACGGAATTGTGGATACATGACGTACACATAGGGTGATAGAATAGTACCAGAAATATAGTATTATACCACCGAAGTTACCGTAAAAACTTAGGTTTTGGAAATATGGGTGATTAAACTAGCCGATTTGCGATGTGCGGTCAGCGATTTGTCTAAGTTTGACATGAAAAATAAAAATAAATACGGAATTGTGGATACATGACGTACACATAGGGTGATAGAATAGGACCAGAAATATAGTATCATACCACCGAAGTTACCGTAAAAACTTAGGTTTTGGAAATATGGGTGATTATACTAGCCGCTTTGCGATCTGCGGTCAGTGATTTGTCTAATTTTGACATGAAATATAAAATAAATACGGAAGTGTGCCAACATTAGGTACACATAAGGTGATAGAATAAAACCAGAACTTTAGCATTATACCAACCAAGTTACCATAAAAACTTAGGTTTTCGAAATATGGGTGATTAAACTAGCCGCTTTGCGATCTGCGGTCAGCGATTTGTCTAAGTTTGACATGAAAAATAAAAATAAATACGGAATTGTGGATACATGACGTACACAAAGGGTAGTAGAATAGGACCAGAAATATAGTATCATACCACTGAAGTTCCGTAAAAACTTAGGTTTTGGAAATATGGGTGGTTAAAGTAGTCGCTTTGCGATGTGCGGACAGCGATTTGTCTAAGTTTTACATGAAATATAAAATAAATACGGAAGTGTGCCAACATTACGTACACATAAGATGATAGAATAGGACAAGAACTGTAGGACTATACCACCCAAGTTACCGTTAAAACTTAGGTTTTCGAAATATTGTTGATTAAATTAGCCGCTTTGCGATGTGCGGTCAGCAATTTGTCTAAGATTGACATGAAATATAAAATAAATACGGAGGTTTGCCAACATTAGGTACACATAGGGTGATAGAATAGAATCAGAACTTAATTATTTTACCAACCAAGTTACCGTAAAAACTTTGGTTTTGGAAATATTGGTGATTAAATTAGCCGCTTTGCGATGTCCGGACAACGATTTGTCTAAGTTTTACATGAAATATAAAATAAATACGGAAGTGTGCCAACATTACGTACACATAAGATGATAGAAGAGGACAAGAACTGTAGGACTATACCACCCAAGTAACCGTAAAAACTTAGGTTTTGGAAATATGGTTGATAAAATTAGCCGCTTTGCGATGTGCAGTCAGCGATTTGTCTAAGTTTGACATGTAATATAAAATAAATACGGAAGTGTGCCAACATTAGGTACACTTAGGGTGATAGAATGGAACCAGAACTTTAGTGTTATACCAACCAAGTTACCGTAAAAACGTAGGTTTTGGAAATATTGGTGATTAAATTAGCCGCTTTGCGATGTCCGGACAACGATTTGTCTAAGTTTGACATGAAATATAAAATAAATACTGAAGTGTGCCAACATTACGTACACATAGGATGATAGAATAGGACCAGAACTTTAGTATTATGCGAAGTATATTACCGCAAAAATTTAGGTTTTATAAATATGGGTGATTAAATTAGTGGCTTCGCGATGAGTGGACAGAGATCCGCCAGACTAAGCCATGAAATATAAAATAAATACGGAAGTGTGGCAACATGACGAAAACATAGGGTGATAGAATAGGACCGGAACTTTAATATTATACCACTCAAGTTACCGTAAAAACTTAGGTTTTGGAAATATGGGTGATTAAATTAGCCGCTTTGCGATGTACGGACAACGATTTGTCTAAGTTTGACATGAAATATAAAATAAATACTGAAGTGTGCCAACATTACGTACACATAGAATGATAGAATAGGACCAGAACTTTAGTATTATGCGAAGTAAATTACCGCAAAAATTTAGGTTTTATAAATATGGGTGATTAAATTAGTCGCTTCGCGATGAATTGACAGAGATCCGCCAGACTTACACATGAAATATAAAATAAATACGGAAGTGTGGCTACATGACGAAAACATAGGGTGATAGAATAGGACCAGAACTTTAGAATTATACCACCCAAGTTACCGTAAAAACTTAGGTTTTGGAAATATGGGTGGTTAAATTAGCCGCTTTGCGATGTGCGGAAAACGATTTGTCAAAGTTTGACATGAAATATAAAATAAATACGGAAGTGTGCCAACATGACGTACACATAGGATGATAGAATAGGACCAGAACCTTTGTACTTTACCACCCAAGTTACCATAAAAACTTAGGTTTTGGAAATATGGGTGATTAAAGTAGTCGCTTTGCGATGTGCGGACAACGATTTATCAAAGTTTGACATGAAACATAAAATAAATACGGAAGTGTGCTAACATGACGTACACATAGGATGATAGAATAGGACCAGAACTTTAGTTCTATACCACCCAAGTTACCTTACAAAACTTGGGTTTTGGAAATATGGGTGATTAAATTAGCCGCTTTGCGATGTGCGGTCGGCAATTTGTCTAAGTTTGACATGAAATATAAAATAAATACGGAAGTGTGCCAACATTAGGTACATTTAGGGTGATAGAATAGAACCAGAACTTTAGTATTATACCAACTAAGTTACCGTAAAAACTTTGGTTTTGGAAATATGTGTGATTAAATTAGCCGCTTTGCGATGTGCGGTCAGCTATATGTCTAAGTTTGACATGAAATAAAAAATAAATACGGAAGTGTGCTAACATTACGTACACATAGGGTGATATAATAGAACCAGAACTTCAGTATTATACCAACCAAGTTACCGTAAAAACTTAGGTTTTGGAAATATGGGTGGTTAAATTAGCCGCTTTGCGATGTGCGGAAAACGATTTGTCAAAGTTTGACATGAAATATAAAATAAATACGGAAGTGTGCCAACATGACGTACACATAGGATGATAGAATAGGACCAGAACCTTTGTACTTTACCACCCAAGTTACCATAAAAACTTAGGTTTTGGAAATATGGGTGATTAAAGCAGTCGCATTGCGATGGGCGGACAACGATTTGTCAAAGTTTGACATGAAATATAAAATAAATATGGAAGTGTGCCAACATGACGTACACATAGGATGATAGAATAGGACCAGAACCTTTGTACTTTACCACCCAAGTTAACATAAAAACTTAGGTTTTGGAAATATGGGTGATTAAAGTAGTCGCTTTGCGATGTGCGGACAGCGATTTGTCTAAGTTTGACATGAAATATAAAATAAATACGGAATTGTGGATACATGACGTACACATAGGGTGATAGAATAGTACCAGAAATATAGTATTATACCACCGAAGTTACCGTAAAAACTTAGGTTTTGGAAATATGGGTGATTAAACTAGCCGATTTGCGATGTGCGGTCAGCGATTTGTCTAAGTTTGACATGAAAAATAAAAATAAATACGGAATTGTGGATACATGACGTACACATAGGGTGATAGAATAGGACCAGAAATATAGTATCATACCACCGAAGTTACCGTAAAAACTTAGGTTTTGGAAATATGGGTGATTATACTAGCCGCTTTGCGATCTGCGGTCAGTGATTTGTCTAATTTTGACATGAAATATAAAATAAATACGGAAGTGTGCCAACATTAGGTACACATAAGGTGATAGAATAAAACCAGAACTTTAGCATTATACCAACCAAGTTACCATAAAAACTTAGGTTTTCGAAATATGGGTGATTAAACTAGCCGCTTTGCGATCTGCGGTCAGCGATTTGTCTAAGTTTGACATTAAAAATAAATACGGAATTGTGGATACATGACGTACAAAAAGGGTAGTAGAATAGGACCAGAAATATAGTATCATACCACCGAAGTTCCGTAAAACTTAGGTTTTGGAAATATGGGTGGTTAAAGTAGTCGCTTTGCGATGTGCGGACAGCGATTTGTCTAAGTTTTACATGAAATATAAAATAAATACGGAAGTGTGCCAACATTACGTACACATAAGATGATAGAATAGGACAAGAACTGTAGGACTATACCACCCAAGTTACCGTTAAAACTTAGGTTTTGGAAATATTGTTGATTAAATTAGCCGCTTTGCGATGTGCGGTCAGCAATTTGTCTAAGATTGACATGAAATATAAAATAAATACGGAAGTTTGCCAACGTTAGGTACACATAGGGTGATAGAATAGAATCAGAACTTAATTATTATACCAACCAAGTTACCGTAAAAACTTTGGTTTTGGAAATATTGGTGATTAAATTAGCCGCTTTGCGATGTCCGGACAACGATTTGTCTAAGTTTGACATGAAATATAAAATAAATACTGAAGTGTGCCAACATTACGTACACATAGGATGATAGAATAGGACCAGAACTTTAGTATTATGCGAAGTAAATTACCGCAAAAATTTAGGTTTTTTAATATGGGTGATTAAATTAGTGGCTTCGCGATGAAAGGACAGATATCCGCCAGACTAAGCCATGAAATATAAAATAAATACGTAAGTGTGGCAACATGACGAAAACATAGGGTGATAAAATAGGACCGGAACTTTAGTATTATACCACCCAAGTTACCGTAAAAACTTAGGTTTTGGAAATATGAGTGATTAAATTAGCCGCTTTGCGATGTACGGACAACGATGTGTCTAAGTTTGACATGAAATATAAAATAAATACTGAAGTGTGCCAACATTACGTACACATAGAATGATAGAATAGGACCAGAACTTTAGTATTATGCGAAGTAAATTACCGCAAAAATTTAGGTTTTATAAATATGGGTGATTAAATTAGTCGCTTCGCGATTAGTGGACAGAGATCCGCTAGACTTAGACATGAAATATAAAATAAATATGGAAGTGTGGCAACATGACGAAAACATAGGGTGATAGAATAGGACCAGAACTTTAGTATTATACCACCCAAGTTACCGTAAAAACTTAGGTTTTGGAAATATGGGTGATTAAACTAGCCACTTTGCGATCTGCGGTCAGCGATTTGTCTAAGTTTGATATGAAAAATGAAAATAAATACATAATTAAGGATACATGACGTACACATAGGGTGATAGAATAGGACCAGAAATACAGTATCATACCACCGAAGTTACCGTAAAAACTTAGGCTTTGGAAATATGGGTGATTAAACTAGCCGCTTTGCGATCTGCGGTCAGCGATTTGTCTAATTTTGACATGAAATATAAAATAAATACGGAAGTGTGCCAACATTAGGTACAAATAGGGTGATAGAATGTCACCAGAACTTTAGTATTATACCAACCAAGTTACCGTAAAAACTTAGGTTTTGGAAATATGGGTGATTATACTAGCCGCTTTGCAATCTGCGGTCAGCGATTTGTCTAAGTTTGACATGAAAAATAAAAAAAAATACGGAATTGTGGATACATGACGTACACATAGGGTGATAGAATAGGACCAGAAATATAGTATCATACCACCGAAGTTCCGTAAAAACTTAGGTTTTGGAAATATGGGTGGTTAAAGTAGTCGCTTTGCGATGTGCGGACAGCGATTTGTCTAAGTTTTACATGAAATATAAGATAAATTCGAAAGTGTGCCAACATTACGTACACATAAGATGATAGAAGAGGACAAGAACTGTAGGACTATACCACCCAAGTTACCGTAAAAACTTAGGTTTTGGAAATATGGTTGATAAAATTAGCCGCTTTGCGATGTGCAGTCAGCGATTTGTCTAAGTTTGACATGTAATATAAAATAAATACGGAAGTGTGCCAACATTAGGTACACTTAGGGTGATAGAATGGAACCAGAACTTTAGTATTATACCAACCAAGTTACAATAAAAACGTAGGTTTTGGAAATATTGGTGATTAAATTAGCCGCTTTGCGATGTCCGGACAACGATTTGTCTAAGTTTGACATGAAATATAAAATAAATACTGAAGTGTGCCAACATTACGTACACATAGGATGATAGAATAGGACCAGAACTTTAATATTATGCGAAGTATATTACTGCAAAAATTTAGGTTTTATAAATATGGGTGATTAAATTAGTGGCTTCGCGATGAGTGGACAGAGATCCGCCAGACTAAGCCATGAAATATAAAATAAATACGGAAGTGTGGCAACATTACGAAAACATAGGGTGATAGAATAGGACCGGAACTTTAGTATTATACCACCCAGGTAACCGTAAAAACTTAGGTTTTGGAAATATGGGTGATTAAATTAGCCGCTTTGCGATGTACGGACAACGATTTGTCTAAGTTTGACATCAAATATAAAATAAATACGGAAGTGTGTCAACATTAGGTACACATAGGGTGATAGAATAGAACCAGAACTTTAGTTTTATACCAACCAAGTTACCGTAAAAACTTAGGTTTTGGATATATGGGTGATTAAAGTAGTCGCTTTGCGATTTGCGGACAGCGATTTGTCTAGGTTTGACATGAATTATAAAAATCAATATGGAATTGTGGATACATGACGTACACATAGGGTGATAGAATAGAACCAGAACTTTAGTATTATACAAAACAAGTTACCGCAAAAACTTTGGTTTTGGAAATATGGGTGATTAAATTAGCCGCTTTGCGATGTGCGGTCAGCGATTTGTCTAAGTTTGACATGAAATATAAAACAAATACGGAAGTGTGCTAACATTACGTACGCATAGGGTGATAGAATAGAACCAGTACTTTAGTGTTATACCAACCAAGTTACTATAAAAACTTAGGTTTTGAAAATATGGTTGGTTAAAGTAGCCGCTTTTCGATGTGCGGACAACAATTTCTCAAAGTTTGACATGAAATATAAAATATATACGGAAGTGTGCCAACATGACGTACACATAGGATGATAGAATAGGACCAGGACTTTATTACTATACCACCCAAGTTACCTTAAAAACTTAGGTTTTGGAAATATGGGTGATTAATTTGCCGCTTTGCGATGTGCGGTCAGCGATTTGTCTAGGTTTGACATGAAATATAAAATAAATACGGAAGTGTGCCAATTAGGTACACATAGGGTGATAGAATAGAACCAGAACTTTAGTATTATACAAACCAAGTTACCGCAAAAACTTTGGTTTTGGAAATATGGGTGATTAAATTAGCCTCTTTGCGATCTGCGGTCAGCGATTTGTCTAAGTTTGACATGAAAAATAAAAATAAATACGGAATTGTGGATACATGACGTACACATAGGGTGATAGAATAGGACCAGAAATATAGTATCATACCACTGAAGTTACCGTAAAAACTTAGGTTTTGGAAATATGAGTGATTAAACTAGCCGCTTTGCGATCTGCGGTCAGCGATTTGCCTAATTTTGACATGAAATATAAAATAAATACGGAAGTGTGGCAACATGACGAAAACATAGGGTGATAGAATAGGACCAGAACTTTAGTATTATACCACCCAAGTTACCGTAAAAACTTAGGTTTTGGAAATATGGGTGATTAAACTAGCCACTTTGCGATCTGCGGTCAGCGATTTGTCTAAGATTGACATGAAAAATAAAAATAAATACGGAATTGTGGATACATGACGTACACATAGGGTGATCGAATAAGACCAGAAATACAGTATCATACCACCGAAGTTACCGTAAAAACTTAGGCTTTGGAAATATGGGTGATTAAACTAGCCGCTTTGCGATCTGCGGTCAGCGATTTGTCTAATTTTGACATGAAATATAAAATAAATACGGAAGTGTGCCAACATTAGGTACAAATAGGGTGATAGAATGTCACCAGAACTTTAGTATTATACCAACCAAGTTACCGTAAAAACTTAGGTTTTGGAAATATGGGTGATTATACTAGCCGCTTTGCAATCTGCGGTCAGCGATTTGTCTAATTTTGACATGAAAAATAAAAATAAATACGGAATTGTGGATACATGACGTACACATAGGGTGATAGAATAGGACCAGAAATATAGTATCATACCACCGAAGTTCCGTAAAAACTTAGGTTTTGGAAATATGGGTGGTTAAAGTAGTCGCTTTGCGATGTGCGGACAGCGATTTGTCTAAGTTTTACATGAAATTTAAGATAAATTCGAAAGTGTGCCAACATTACGTACACATAAGATGATAGAAGAGGACAAGAACTGTAGGACTATACCACCCAAGTAACCGTAAAAACTTAGGTTTTGGAAATATGGTTGATAAAATTAGCCGCTTTGCGATGTGCAGTCAGCGATTTGTCTAAGTTTGACATGTAATATAAAATAAATACGGAAGTGTGCCAACATTAGGTACACTTAGGGTGATAGAATGGAACCAGAACTTTAGTGTTATACCAACCAAGTTACCGTAAAAACGTAGGTTTTGGAAATATTGGTGATTAAATTAGCCGCTTTGCGATGTCCGGACAACGATTTGTCTAAGTTTGACATGAAATATAAAATAAATACTGAAGTGTGCCAACATTACGTACACATAGGATGATAGAATAGGACCAGAACTTTAGTATTATGCGAAGTATATTACCGCAAAAATTTAGGTTTTATAAATAAGGGTGATTAATTTAGTGGCTTCGCGATGAATGGACAGAGATCCGCCAGACTAAGCCATGAAATATAAAATAAATACGGAAGTGTGGCAACATGACAAAAACATAGGGTGATAGAATAGGACCGGAACTTTAATATTATACCACTCAAGTTACCGTAAAAACTTAGGTTTTGGAAATATGGGTGATTAAATTAGCCGCTTTGCGATGTACGGACAACGATTTGTCTAAGTTTGACATGAAATATAAAATAAATACTGAAGTGTGCCAACATTACGTACACATAGAATGATAGAATAGGACCAGAACTTTAGTATTATGCGAAGTAAATTACCGCAAAAATTTAGGTTTTATAAATATGGGTGATTAAATTAGTCGCTTCGCGATGAATGGACAGAGATCCGCCAGACTTAGACATGAAATATAAAATAAATACGGAAGTGTGGCTACATGACGAAAACATAGGGTGATAGAATAGGACCAGAACTTTAGTATTATACCACCCAAGTTACCGTAAAAACTTAGGTTTTGGAAATATGGGTGATTAAAGTAGTCGCTTTGCGATGTGTGGACAACGATTTATCAAAGTTTGACATGAAACATAAAATAAATACGGAAGTGTGCTAACATGACGTACACATAGGA
Organism: Flexamia atlantica; assembly: GCA_035578135.1. Lineage (NCBI taxonomy): Eukaryota > Metazoa > Arthropoda > Insecta > Hemiptera > Cicadellidae > Flexamia > Flexamia atlantica. The sequence continues at coordinate 177,176 of JAQJVK010000216.1, read as the reverse complement.
TGATAGAATAGGACCAGAACTTTAGGTCTATACCACCCAAGTTACCTTACAAAACTTAGGTTTTGAAAATATGGGTGATTAAATTAGCCGCTTTGCGATGTGCGGTCGGCAATTTGTCTAAGTTTGACATGAAATATAAAATAAATACGGAAGTGTGCCAACATTAGGTACACTTAGGGTGATAGAATAGAACCAGAACTTTAGTATTATACCAACTAAGTTACCGTAAAAACTTTGGTTTTGGAAATATGTGTGATTAAATTAGCCGCTTTGCGATGTGCGGTCAGCTATATGTCTAAGTTTGACATGAAATAAAAAATAAATACGGAAGTGTGCTAACATTACGTACACATAGGGTGATATAATAGAACCAGAACTTCAGTATTATACCAACCAAGTTACCGTAAAAACTTAGGTTTTGGAAATATGGGTGGTTAAATTAGCCGCTTTGCGATGTGCGGAAAACGATTTGTCAAAGTTTGACATGAAATATAAAATAAATACGGAAGTGTGCCAACATGACGTACACATAGGATGATAGAATAGGACCAGAACCTTTGTACTTTACCACCCAAGTTACCATAAAAACTTAGGTTTTGGAAATATGGGTGATTAAAGTAGTCGCATTGCGATGGGCGGACAACGATTTGTCAAAGTTTGACATGAAATATAAAATAAATATGGAAGTGTGCCAACATGACGTACACATAGGATGATAGAATAGGACCAGAACCTTTGTACTTTACCACCCAAGTTACCATAAAAACTTAGGTTTTGGAAATATGGGTGATTAAAGTAGTCGCTTTGCGATGTGCGGACAGCGATTTCTCTAAGTTTGACATGAAATATAAAATAAAAAAGGAATTGTGGATACATGACGTACAAATAGGGTGATAGAATAGTACCAGAAATATTGTATTATACCACCGAAGTTACCGTAAAAACTTAGGTTTTGGAAATATGGGTGATTAAACTAGCCGATTTGCGATGTGCGGTCAGCGATTTGTCTAAGTTTGACATGAAAAATAAAAATAAATACGGAATTGTGGATACATGACGTACACATAGGGTGATAGAATAGGACCAGAAATATAGTATCATACCACCGAAGTTACCGTAAAAACTTAGGTTTTGGAAATATGGGTGATTATACTAGCCGCTTTGCGATCTGCGGTCAGTGATTTGTCTAATTTTGACATGAAATATAAAATAAATACGGAAGTGTGCCAACATTAGGTACACATAAGGTGATAGAATAAAACCAGAACTTTAGCATTATACCAACCAAGTTACCATAAAAACTTAGGTTTTCGAAATATGGGTGATTAAACTAGCCGCTTTGCGATCTGCGGTCAGCGATTTGTCTAAGTTTGACATGAAAAATAAAAATAAATACGGAATTGTGGATACATGACGTACACATAGGGTGATAGAATAGGACCAGAAATATAGTATCATACCACCGAAGTTACCGTAAAAACTTAGGTTTTGGAAATATGGGTGATTATACTAGCCGCTTTGCGATGTGCAGTCAGCGATTCGTCTAAGTTTGACATGTAATATAAAATAAATACGGAAGTGTGCCAACATTAGGTACACTTAGGGTGATAGAATGGAACCAGAATTTTAGTATTATACCAACCAAGTTACAATAAAAACGTAGGTTTTGGAAATATTGGTGATTAAATTAGCCGCTTTGCGATGTCCGGACAACGATTTGTCTAAGTTTGACATGAAATATAAAATAAATACTGAAGTGTGCCAACATTACGTACACATAGGATGATAGAATAGGACCAGAACTTTAATATTATGCGAAGTATATTACTGCAAAAATTTAGGTTTTATAAATATGGGTGATTAAATTAGTGGCTTCGCGATGAGTGGACAGAGATCCGCCAGACTAAGCCATGAAATATAAAATAAATACGGAAGTGTGGCAACATTACGAAAACATAGGGTGATAGAATAGGACCGGAACTTTAGTATTATACCACCCAGGTTACCGTAAAAACTTAGGTTTTGGAAATATGGGTGATTAAATTAGCCGCTTTGCGATGTACGGACAACGATTTGTCTAAGTTTGACATGAAATATAAAATAAATACGGAAGTGTGTCAACATTAGGTACACATAGGGTGATAGAATAGAACCAGAACTTTAGTTTTATACCAACCAAGTTACAGTAAAAACTTAGGTTTTGGATATATGGGTGATTAAAGTAGTCGCTTTGCGATGTGCGGACAGCGATTTGTCTAGGTTTGACATGAATTATAAAAATCAATATGGAATTGTGGATACATGACGTACACATAGGGTGATAGAATAGAACCAGAACTTTAGTATTATACAAAACAAGTTACCGCAAAAACTTTGGTTTTGGAAATATGGGTGATTAAATTAGCCGCTTTGCGATGTGCGGTCAGCGATTTGTCTAAGTTTGACATGAAATATAAAACAAATACGGAAGTGTGCTAACATTACGTACGCATAGGGTGATAGAATAGAACCAGTAGTTTAGTGTTATACCAACCAAGTTACCATAAAAACTTAGGTTTTGAAAATATGGTTGGTTAAAGTAGCCGCTTTTTCGATGTGCGGACAACAATTTCTCAAAGTTTGACATGAAATATAAAATATATACGGAAGTGTGCCAACATGACGTACACATAGGATAATAGAATAGGACCAGGACTTTATTACTATACCACCCAAGTTACCTTAAAAACTTAGGTTTTGGAAATATGGGTGATTAATTTGCCGCTTTGCGATGTGCGGTCAGCGATTTGTCTAGGTTTGACATGAAATATAAAATAAATACGGAAGTGTGCCAATTAGGTACACATAGGGTGATAGAATAGAACCAGAACTTTAGTATTAAACAAACCAAGTTACCGCAAAAACTTTGGTTTTGGAAATATGGGTGATTAAATTAGCCGCTTTGCGATGTGCGGTCAGCGATTTGTCTAAGTTTGACATGAAATATAAAATAAATACGGAGGTGTGCCAACATTACGTACATATTGGATGATAGAATAGGACCAGAACCTTGTACTTTACCACCCAAGTTACCATAAAAACTTAGGTTTTTTAAATATGGGTGATCAAAGTAGTCGCTTTGCGATGTGCGGACAACGATTTGTCAAAGTTTGACATGAAATATAAAATAAATATGGAAGTGTGCCAACATGACGTACACATAGGATGATAGAATTGGACCAGAACCATTGTACTTTACCATCCAAGTTACTATAAAAATTTAGGTTTTGGAAATATGGGTGATTAAAGTAGTCGATATGCGATGTGCGGACAGCGATTTGTCTAAGTTTCACATGAAATATAAAATAAATACGGAATTGTGGATACATGACGTACACATAGGGTGATAGAATAGTACCAGAAATATAGTATCATACCACCGAAGTTCCGTAAGAACTTAGGTTTTGGAAATATGGGTGGTTAAAGTAGTCGCTTTGCGATGTGCGGACAGCGATTTGTCTAAGTTTTACATGAAATATAAGATAAATTCGAAAGTGTGCCAACATTACGTACACATAAGATGATAGAAGAGGACAAGAACTGTAGGACTATACCACCCAAGTTACCGTAAAAACTTAGGTTTTGGAAATATGGTTGATAAAATTAGCCGCTTTTCGATGTGCAGTCAGCGATTTGTCTAAGTTTGACATGTAATATAAAATGAATACGGCAGTGTGCCAACATTAGGTACACTTAGGGTGATAGAATGGAACCAGAACTTTAGTGTTATACCAACCAAGTTACCGTAAAAACGTAGGTTTTGGAAATATTGGTGATTAAATTAGCCGCTTTGCGATGTCCGGACAACGATTTGTCTAAGTTTGACATGAAATATAAAATAAATAATGAAGTGTGCCAACATTACGTACACATAGGATGATAGAATAGGACCAGAACTTTAGTATTATGCGAAGTAAATTACCGCAAAAATTTAGATTTTATAAATATGGGTGATTAAATTATTGGCTTCGCTATGAGTGGACAGAGATCCGCCAGACTAAGCCATGAAATATAAAATAAATACGGAAGTGTGGCTACATGACGTACACATAGGGTGATAGAATAGGACCAGAAATACAGTATCATACCACCGAAGTTACCGTAAAAACTTAGGCTTGGGAAATATGGGTGATTAAAGTAGTCGCTTTGCGAAGTGCGGACAGCGATTTGTCTAAGTTTGACATGAAAAATAAAAATAAATACGAAATTGTGGATGCATAACGCACACATAGGGTGATAGAATAGGACCAGAAATATAGTATCATACCACCGAACTTCCGTAAAAACTTAGGTTTTGGAAATATGGGTGGTTAATGTAGTCGCTTTGCGAAGTGCGGACAGCGATTTGTCTAAGTTTTACATGAAATATAAAATAAATACTGAAGTGTGCCAACATTACGTACACTTAAGATGATAGAATAGGACAAGAACTGTAGGACTATACCACCCAAGTTACCGTAAAAACTTAGGTTTTGGAAATGTGGTTGATTATATTAGCCGCTTTGCGATGTGCGGTCAGCAGTTTTTCTAAGTTTGACATGAAATATAAAACAAAAACGGAAGTGTGCCAACAATAGGTACATATAGGGTGATAGAATAGAACCAGAACTTTAGTATTATACCAACCAAGTTACCGTAAAAACTTAGGTTTTGGAAATATGGGTGATTAAATTAGCCGCTTTGCGATGTCCGGACAACGATTTGTCTAAGTTTGACATGAAATATAAAATAAATACTGAAGTGTGCCAACATTACGTACACATAGGATGATAGAATAAGACCAGAACTTTAGTATTATGCCAAGTAAATTACCGCAAAAATTTAGGTTTTATAAATATGGGTGATTAAATTAGTCGCTTCGCGATGAGTGGACAGAGATCCGCCAGACTTAGACATGAAATATAAAATAAATACGGAAGTGTGGCAACATGACGAAAACATTGGGTGATAGAATTGGACCAGAAATAGTATCATACCACGGAAGTTACCGTAAAAACTTAGGTTTTGGAAAAATGGGTGATTAAACTAGCCGCTTTGCGATCTGCGGTCAGCGATTTGTCTAATTTTGACATGAAATATAAAATAAATATGGAAGTGTGACAACATTAGGTACAAATAGGGTTATAGAATGGCACCAGAACTTTAGTACTATACCAACCAAGTTACCGTAAAAACTTAGGTTTTGGATATATGGGTGATTAAACTAGCCGCTTTGCAATCTTCGGTCAGCGATTTGTCTAAGTTTGACATGAAAAATAAAAATAAATACGGAATTATGGATACATGACGTACACATAGGGCGATAGAATAGGACCAGAAATATAGTATCATACCACCGAAGTTCCGTAAAAACTTAGGTTTTGGGAATATGGGTGGTTTAAGTTGTCGCTTTGCGATGTGCGGACAGCGATTTGTCTAAGTTTTACATGAAATGTAAAATAAATACGGTAGTGTGCCAACATTACGTACACATAAGATGATAGAATAGGACAAAAACTGTAGGACTATACCACCCAAGCTACCGTAAAAACTTAGGTTTTGGAAATATGGTTGAATAAATTAGCCGCTTTTCGATGTGCTGTCAGCGATTTGTCTTAGTTTGACATGTAATATAAAATAAATACGGAAGTGTGCCAACATTAGGTACACTTAGGGTGATAGAATAGAACCAGAACTTTAGTATTATACCAACCAAGTTACCGTAAAAACTTAGGTTTTGGAAATATGGGTGATTAAACTAGCCGCTTTGCGATGTACGGACAACGATTTGTCTAAGTTTGACATGAAATATAAAAATAAATACGGAAGTGTGGATACATGACGAACACATAGGGTGATAGAATAGGACCAGAAATTTAGTATTATACCACCAAAGTTACCGTAAGAACTTAGGTTTTGGAAATATTGGTTATTAAATTAGCCGCTTTGCGATGTGCGGTCAGCGATTTGTTTAAGTTTGTCATGAAATATAAAATAAATACGGAAGTGTGTCAACATTAGGTACACATAGGGTGATAGAATAGAACAAGAACTTTAGTTTAATACCAACCAAGTTACCGTAAAAACTTAGGTTTTGGAAATATGGGTGATTAAAGTAGTCGCTTTGCGATGTGCGGGCAGCGATTTGTCTAGGTTTGACATGAATTATAAAAATCAATATGGAATTGTGGATACATGACGTACACATAGGGTGATAGAATAGAACCAGAACTTTAGTATTATATCAACCAAGTTACCGCAAAAACTTTGGTTTTGGAAATATGGGTGATTAATTTGCCGCTTTGCGATGTGCGGTCAGCGATTTGTCTAGGTTTGACATGAAATATAAAATAAATACGGAAGTGTGCCAACATTAGGTACACATAGGGTGATAGAATAGAACCAGAACTTTAGTATTATACCAACCAAGTTACCGTAAAAACTTTGGTTTTGGAAATATGGGTGATTAAATTAGCCGCTTTGCGATGTGCGGTCATCGATTTGTCTAAGTTTGACATGATATATAAAATAAATACGGAAGTGTGCTAACATTACGTACACATAGGGTGATAGAATAGAACCAGAACTTTAGTATTATACCAACCAAGTTACCGTAAAAACTTAGGTTTTGGAAATATGGGTGGTTAAAGTAGCCGCTTTGCGATGTGCGGACAACGATTCGTCAAAGTTTGACATGAAATATAAAATAAATACGGAGGTGTGCCAACATTACGTACACTTTGGATGATAGAATAGGACCAGAACCTTTGTACTTTACCACCCAAGTTACCATAAAAACTTAGGTTTTTGAAATATGGGTGATCAAAGTAGTCGCTTTGCGATGTGCGGACAACGATTTTTCAAAGTTTGACATGAAATAAAAAATAAATACGGAAGTGTGCCAACATGACGTACACAAAGGATGATAGAATAGGACCAGAACTTTAGTACTATACCACCCAAGTTACCTTAAAAACTTAGGTTTTGGAAATATGGGTGATTAAACTAGCCGCTTTGCGATCTGCGGTCAGCGATTTGTCTAAGTTTGACATGAAAAATAAAAATAAATACGGAATTGTGGATACATGACGTACACATAGGGTGATAGAATAGGACCAGAAATATAGTATCATACCACCGAAGTTACCGTAAAAACTTAGGTTTTGGAAATATGGGTGATTAAACTAGCCGCTTTGCGATGTCCGGACAACGATTTGTCTAAGTTTGACATGAAATATAAAATAAATACTGAAGTGTGCCAACATTACGTACACATAGGATGATAGAATAGGACCAGAACTTTAGTATTTTGCCAATGTAAATTACCGCAAAAATTTAGGTTTTATAAATATGGGTGATTAAATAAGTCGCTTCGCGATGAGTGGACTGAGATCCGCTAGACTAAGCCATGAAATATAAAATAAATACGGAAGTGTGGCAACATGACGAAAACATAGAGTGATAGAATAGGACCAGAACTTTAGTATTATACCACCAAAGTTACCGTAAAAACTTAGGTTTTGGAAATATGGGTGATTAAATTAGCCGCTTTGCGATGTACGGACAACGATTTGTCTAAGCTTGACATGAAATATAAATACTGAAGTGTGCGAACATGACGTACACATAGGGTAATAGAATAGGACCGGAACATTTGTATTATACCACCCAAGTTACCGTAAAAACTTAGGTTTTGGAAATATGGTTGATTAAAGTAGTCGCATTGCGATGTGCGGACTGCGATTTGTCTAAGTTTGACATGAAATATAAAAATAAATACGGAAGTGTGGACACATGACGTACACATAGGGTGATAGAATAGGACCAGAAATTTAGTATTATACCACCAAAGTTACCGTAAGAACTTAGGTTTTGGAAATATGGGTGATTAAATTAGCCGCTTTGCGATGTGCGGTCAGCGATTTGTTTAAGTTTGACATTATATATAAAATTAATACGGAAGTGTGCTAACATTACGTACACATAGGGTGATAGAATAGAACCAGAACTTTAGTATTATACCAACCAAGTTACCGTAAAAACTTAGGTTTTGGTAATATGGGTGGTTAAAGTAGCCGCTTTGCGATGTGCGGACAACGATTTGTCAAAGTTTGACATGAAATGTAAAAAAAATACGGAGGTGTACCAACATGACGTACACATTGGATGATAGAATAGGACCAGAACCTTTGTACATTACCACCCAAATTACCATAAAAACTTAGGTTTTGGAAATATGGGTGATCAAAGTAGTCGCTTTGCGATGTGCGGACAACGATTTGTCAAAGTTTGACATGAAATATAAAATAAATACGGAAGTATGCCAACATTAGGTACACATAGGGTGATAGAATAGAACCAGAACTTTGGTATTATACCAACCAAATTACCGTAAAAACTTAGGTTTTGGAAATATGGGTGATTAAACTAGCCGCTTTGCAATCTGCGGTCAGCGATTTGTCTATGTTTGACATGAAAAATAAAAATAAATACGGCATTGTGGATACATGACGTACACATAGGGCGATAGAATAGGACCAGAAATATAGTATCATACGACCGAAGTTCCGTAAAAACTTAGGTTTTGGAAATATGGGTGGTTAAAGTAGTCGCTTTGCGATGTGCGGACAGCGATTTGTCTAAGTTTTACATGAAATGTAAAATAATTATGGAAGTGTGCCAACATTACGTACACATAAGATGATAGAATAGGACAAGAACTGTAGGACTATACCACCCAAGTTACCGTAAAAACTAAGGTTTTGGAAATATGGTTGATTAAATTAGCCGTTTTTCGTGTGCAGTCAGCGATTTGTCTAAGTTTGACATGTAATATATAATAAATACGGAAGTGTGGATACATGACGTACACATAGGGTGATAGAATAGGACCAGAAATCTAGTACTATAGCACCCAAATTTACCGTAAAAACCTATGTTTAGGAAATATGGGTGATTAAATTAGCCGCTTTGCGATGTACGAAAAGCGATCCATCTAAGTTTGACATGAAATATAAATAAAAAACGGAAGTGTGGCAACATTACGTAAACTTAGGTTGATAGAAGAGGACCAGAACTTTAGTATTATTCCACTCAAGTTACCGTCATAACTTACGTTTGGGAAATATGGTTGATTTAAGTAGTCACTATGTGATGTACGGACAGCGATCCATCTAAGTTTGACATGAAATATAAAAGAAAAACGGAAGTGTGGCAACATGATGTATACATAAGGTGATAGAATAGGACCAGTACTTTAGTATTATACCACTCAAGTTACCGTCAAAACTTAGGTTTGGGAAATATGGGTGATTAAAGTTGTCGATAAGCGATGTGCGAACACCGATCGGTCTAAGATTGACAGTAAATATAAAAGAGAAACGGAAGTGTGGCAACATGACGTATATATAGGGTGATAGAATAGGACCAGAACTTTAGTATTATACCACTCAAGTTACCGTCAAAACTTAGGTTTGGGAAATATGGGTGATTAAAGTAGTCACTATGTGATGTACGGTCAGCGATCCATCTAAGTTTGACATGAACTATGAAAGAAAAACGGAAGTGTGGCAACATGAGGTATACATAGGGTGATAGAATAGGACCAGGACCTTAGTATTATCATAGAGTAATAATGAACTTCGTAAAGAGATGGCACTCCCATGTTAACTCGGTGGTAAGTGAACAGCAGCGCTATCTGAATAAAGTGCAACGAACTAAAAAGATCGATGCGATATATCGATGGTCGTCGATGCGATATATCGATGGTCGTCGATGCGATATATCGATGGTCGTCGATGCGACATATCGATCGTCGTTGTCTGCTTTGTTTATATTTTTGTTTTCTCGTTTTGTTTGCTAGACTTTCAATTTTAATGACTTTACCGGTTTGTTTAGGTGTGTTTGCCGCTAGTGCAAGTTGTTTCGCGAAATACTGTACTGAGTGACTCTTATTGTGCTTAAAGCGATTGATAAAAAATAATCGTTAATTTTTATTAAGTGCTTTTATGTAAACATCTACGTATTTATTTTCCATCAATAGCTTTAAGCACAACATGAATCACGCAGTACAGTACTTCGCGAAACAACTTACACTAGAACAACTTTCTGCAAATGTACTTTAGGTATTTTCCCACACTCAAATTAATTCCAACTCGTTATGGTTGTGTACACGTCGTGTCGTGACAGAATATAAGGGAAACGGAACGGGAAGTTACCAGATCGTTATCGTCGTTCTGATTGGCTGAATCAGTGAAGAAGAAGAAAGTCATGTTTTTACAACGCCATCTGAATAAAGTGCATCGAACTAACCCGCTCCAATAAGCTTACCACTTGGCTCCATTTAAGTGTCAGACCGGTGGTATTATACCACTCAAGTTACCGTCAAAACTTAGATTTGGGAAATATATGGGACTAAAGTAGTCACTGTGCGATGTACGGACAGCGACCCATCTAAGTTTGACATGAAATATAATAGAAAAACGGAAGTGTGGACACATGACGTATACATAGGGCGAAAGAATAGGACCAGAAATTTAGTATTATACCGCTCAAGTTCCCGCCAAAACTTAGGTTTGGGAAATATGGGTGATTAAAGTAGTCGATAAGCGATGTGCGGACAGCGATCCGTCTAAGTTTGACATGAAATATAAAATAAAAACGGAAGTGTGTCAACATTACATATACATAGGGTGATAGAATAGGACCAGAACTTTAGTATTATACCACTCAAGTTACCGTCAAGTTAAGCCTGGGGTATCTAGGCTTAACAATCAACAATGTCCGGTTACTTTAACGAATCCACCGTAAATTTTTTTTTCGGTTGATGCACTGTTGTACATGGTTGTTAGTTAATACCGTACACTACAATTGCTCTTGGTTTTGGTAGGAAGATTACTCACCTGAAGCGCGTATTCATTATTTATAGTACATAACGGGACTTGGAAAAATGATATTTTGGTGGCTACACTAGTTTCGTGTCGGCTTTTGGCGTGGGCGGTGCGTCCATTTTGTTTTGGAGGATCTTCAGCTTTTTGCCGACGTCAATTGTCTTTAAGGTAAAATTAATTTGGATTTATTCTTAAACTAAGTCTCATTGACAAGCTCGCGTTTAAAAAACACCGATTTAACTACTTTCAAAGTAAATTATGTACGTTCATACCTTATTATGCTCCACGGTACTACGCATTACATGGCTTTAATCGGATTCGTTCGTTTCATTGCGATGAATTTTAATGCACATTGCACAGCAGTTTAATGCACTTTTATGTTAAATCATCGGGCTATGTCTTAGCCCTCACATTTCTAAGCTGTAAGCAAAATTCCTTTGGGATTGTTTGGACCTTTGAGCGTGAGCCTAGCCAGGCCTATTGGGCATTTTCAAGGCCCTAAACAGTGATGTAATTAACACAAAAGCGGTTATAAACCACTGGTACTGCACCACAGAGTGGGCTAAAATTTGTGAACCCATGTGTGACGTTTTACTACCTTTATCTACCTTCACTCACTGCCTTTCCAAGCTACTGTATGTGGTGGGGTTTCCACCATTTTAGCAAAGTTAAATATGAGGACATAAAGGAAGGTGTAGATTCACACACTCTGCAGATGTTCTTTTGTGTACATTGCAGTAAAAAAAAAAAAAACGGCTATAGTTCCTGAGAAGGGTCACCTCGCTTGTATGTATGGGACTCTTTAGGAACGAGATGTTGGTTGGGGAACAATCGATAGTCAACCACTTCATATGAACGATATTGCCTACTGATATTCACAATTGATATTTCACCGATTTACTTCACATTTTTATCTAGGGTATTCAGTGGGCATTTTTATCTAGAGTATTCAGTGGGAGCCGGGGTTGTTCACTATTCCACAACATGATTTAATCTTAGCCTGGCTGCAATTTTTCTAATTGGAATTTGGCCAGACTAGGCTAGGCCTACAAGTAATTTCTCTAAAATCATGGCCGCTGCTGCAGCCATGGCGCCACCAGAGGCTGCAGCTTTCGGCCACTGGTGATGCTAAAGGCGATACTCAGGGCATCAGCAACCCTGGTAGGCCCTAACACTAAATAAGTTAACAGGGACTAACAACAGGCCGTGAGCATAATAAAAACACATTGATATTTACTACTTACCGTATATTGTTTCATTCCGCAATTCAGGTGGGTATCTCCTGTTTTTCGTATTTTATCTTCATACCCCCCACTATTGTTAATTGCGTAAATGTTCCGTATACGGTAACCTCATGGATTTTGATAAAAACTGTCTTAATGTGTTCCTTTCACTATTTTATTACAGAATCAACACAAATTTTTCCGCGGGAACACCGGGAAATTTGGGAAAAACTGGGAAATTGGGAGAAATTTTTGTACTTAAATATTAAATTGCGGGTACTCAAATTGTGCGGATTTTCGTCCTGAACACGAATATGAAGTTTGTTTTCAGATTGAACCATTTTGAAACGAGATATCCTTAAAAAACTTAAAAAAATAAACAATGAAATAACTTATTCATCAAAACCTTGACTATCTAGGGAACCAGGTGGGATTCCGGGTATTGGGTGGGGAACTATTTAGGCTTAAAAATTTCCCTATATAAAAGTAAAATTTTCCATTTTGGGAAAATTCCCAAAAAATGGGAATTTTTAAAAGCGAAACAATCAACCTAAACTATCCAAATGTATTCAGTTATGAAGGAGGTCGAAGGAACGGCAGGTTAGGTTAGGAAAGGTTAGGTTAGGTTAGGTTAGGTTAGGTTTGTTAGGTTAGGTTAGGTTTAAGTAAAGTTAGGTTAACTTAGATTAATTTCTTAATTGGTCATGCCGGAGGCTGGAGGCCGTAGGCCATGGACCGGAGGCCGGAGGCATGACCAATTAAGAAATTAATCTAAGTTAACCTAACTTTACTTATATGTAACCTAACCTAACAAACCTAACCTAACCTAATATAACCTAGCCTGCCGTTCCATCGACCTCCTTCATAACTGAATACATTTGGATGGTTTAGGTTAGGATAAACTGCTTAATTTTGGCTGGTTAGGTTAGGTTAGGTTAGGTTAGTTCATTAGTTTAGATTAGATATTCAGTCTATTTAGTTGAATCAGTGGGAGTTTTTGAGTTATCGGGTATTTAGAATCACCGCAGAAATCAAATAATTTCCCCATGAGGGGCTAATTGGGGGCTTCATAAATCACCGGTGACTCATAAAAATACCCCCGTTGCAGCAGACCTGCATACTCAGCGAATTTCAAATGCAAAACAAGATATTTTAATCCAACATAGCGAGATTTGACATGTTTTTGAAAGCTCCATAAGAATAACATGGGGAATGAGTATGCAGGTTTGCTGCTACAGGTATGTTAAAACTGGCTGGTTTTAATTCAATATTTAGTAGATCTGAACTAGAAGAAGCCATTTACTAAGTTTTATCAAGATATGTTGAGAAATAAGCGAAATATAGAATTTTAGCCTACTTATTTCCCATAAGGTTAACATTGAGACAACATACTGTGTTTACCACTTTAAATATCTCGGTAACCAATGGACATAGAGCAGTGATTCAAAATACTAAATTGTATGTTTTTTTAGAGCTGAATTCAATGGTGCCAACAAAAATTTGATAAATTTTATTTTTCTATGTGAAAAACTCAAAAAACCCATTTTTGGGGGGGCTTATTCCCCTTTACCCCTCCTTCCGGTGGTCCGATTGGGCTGGTTCACGAACTCGTCCGAGTGATTACCACTTTAAACACGTCTGTACCAAATTTAATTAAGATCGGACCATATTTATGGCCGCTATCGTGTTAACAGACATATATATAGATATAGATATATTTATAAATTCGAACGAATGGTGTTTTTTGCTTCTGGGGACCCCAAAATGAAAGGTTAACATGGTCTCGGACTTAGGTCTTACCATGAGTACTACCGTAATAGCTTATTCCTTAAAGGAAATTCGCTAAAAATTGTGTCATGTCCTCCTCCAGAACATAAATAGATTTAATTTAATTTCAACCACAACAGGCTTTAAAAAAATCATCTATCATTTCTTCATTTGGTATAACTATGAACAAATTGTGTAATTGTATCACTGTCAGTTCTAATTCATGTCATTCAATACCTGTATCAATATTTTCGATTAGGGAAAATCGGAACAATTTAAATAAATCTAAATCGACAAAATAGATTCTTTATATTTTCCTAAGTTGGCACACCTGTACAACGTGTCCCTTATTTTTACAAAGGTTTGCAAGTAGTGTTCTTTCAGATTTTTTGTTTATGGTTTATAATTGCTATCGTATTCGTGAATTTATCCTATTTATTACAGCCTAGTAATCATAATTTAAAACGTAGAATCTAAGTTATTGAGGAAAAATGCGAACACAAAGTTTTCGAACTAACAAACTAATCGCGCAAAATACACAGAGGTCATTTTGCCGACTTACAGACGACAGCGACAGTCGAAACGAGTTGGTCGTTAGTCATTTTGGCATTTACTTTTCGACTGCACAGAACATATGATTCAATCTGCTGTTACTCCCCTTCAATCCTTAGTCGCCGTTAGACAATGGAACTATCCAGTCGTCCGTCAGTAAGTAGTTTTCCCACCTATTAAGGGCGTTTTAAGACTTTTAATTTATCGATTTGAGGTACTTAAAGGGTTTTCCGCGGCAAAATTTGAGTTGATTCTGTAGGCTAATAATATAGTGAAAGGAACACATTAAGACAGTTTTCATCAAAAACCATGAGGTTACCGTATACGAAACATTTACCGTTAATTGTTTTCCATGACACCTTGTCATCCGATAACTACCTAAGCCTATTCAACTCAATATTTCAGTATCTTCATTCTATGAAACTATTGTTACATTGAATCAATTCAATTATCAGCTATCTATAGTTACTTCCCCACCCCTGTTTTCACCATGCCTCTGAGATAGACTGGATGTGACCATTCTGCGAAACTCGCACCAAAAACAGCACTGCATAGATGGTCTTTTGTATAGGCCTAAATTTTGAAGAGCTAACTTTTGCTCTGCGCACGTATTTCCTAACACACATTACTACCAGCGTAATAGTAGGTCAAGGCCTATTTTACTCATCAGCAACTGACTAATTAGTCAGTGTTTGACTACTTAAATAGGTAAACTTACCAAGAGGATCCTTCCAATTCATATTTCAGCAGGGTCTTTTTAAACTAATTTTTTATAGCAGCCCCTATCCGAACTGCTGTTTATTCAGTAGGCCTATAAGTTAAAAGAGCGTTTTGAAACAATCTCCTTACATTAATTCATGCAGACCTTAGTTCTCTGCATACTTTGACCTTTAACGTGTTTATTTTTTAATAAAAATTTAATATTTTGGACTCATTTTGTATTTTTACTTTTTGGCTGCCTGTAGGCCTATTGAGTATTTTCAAGAAATGCCTATCAGACATTTGTAGGAAATTTTATTCTCTTTTAGAATAACCTTCCACTTTAGCCGATTTCCTCAACCTTTAAAAGTTATTTGCAATAAAGCTCAGCAACCTCCGAACTTCTAGTGGTGAGAAAATACTGAAGAAGAGATATTTTTATTAATCTTTGTACAACTAAACCTATAGTTCTACCAGACAGATTTTAATAATTAACGGGTCGTTGAAAAGTTTCATCCATGTAAATAGATTTTATTAAAGCTAGATTTTTTAAAGACTTATCGTGAAAATGGAAAACAATTTTTTTTCTGTAAGAAATGAATTTAAAAAAATTCTTTTTTAAAGTTTCCTTTGTAGCCAAGTTTAGGCTGCTTGTTAACAGTATTTTCAAGAAATGCATATTACCTTAATATTGTAGGAAATTTTATTCTCTTTCAGAAAACTACCTTCAATTTAACTGATTTCCCCACCATTTAAAAGTTATTTGCAAAAAAGCAAAGCAACCTCCGAATTTATCGTGGTGAGGAAATACCGTACCGGTACTGAATTAGAGATATTTTTGTTAAACTTTGTACAACTAAATCTAGAGTTCTAATCCAACCTGACAAATTTTAATGATTAATGGGTCGTTGGAAAGCTTCATCCGTGTAGATTTTCAAATAATTATTGAAGTTAGATTTGCTTATAAAAAATGGTAAGAAATTTTATTCGCATTCAGAAAATTATCTTCCACTTTGGTCGATTACCAAAGTGCCTTTTAAATGGTAGGCCTACCATTTAAAAGTTATTTGCAAAAAAGCTAAGCGGCCTCCGAATTTATAGTGGTGAATAAATTGAGTTAGTCTAAATATTGAGTTAGAGATATTTTTTTTAAACTGTGCACATCAGAATCTACAGTTCTACAGGACCGATTTAATTAATTAATAAGTCTTGGGAAGCTTTTTCTCTTTCTAGATTTGCTAACAATAAAAAACCCTTGATTTATTTTCAAGATTTATAGAGAAAAAAAATTGAATACTCACATGTTTATTATGAAAAATATCTAAATACAGGTTTTTTAAAGTTTCTTTGTAGCCAAGTTTTGGCTGTCAGTCAGTTAACAGTATTTTCAATAATTGGGTTTTGGTGTGTTTTGGAAATTTTATTCTCTTTCAAAATATCACCTTCCACTTTGGTAAATTTTTTCAGCATTTTAAAGTTATTTGCAAAAAAGCTAAGCAACCTCCGAATTTATAGTAGTAGGCTAAACAAAGTTAAGAGATTTTTTGCAAATCTTTGTACAACTAAATATATATTTCTACAAGAGTGATTTTATTAATAATTAATGTGGGGGCGTTGGAAGGCTTTCTTCCAGTAGATTTACAAATAAGTGTGATAATTTGATTGTTATTAGATTTATGGTGAAAAACTTAAAAAACGTGATTTTTATTACTTAAAAAAACATTTTTATGATAATCTGATCATGTTTTTTCAAAGCAATTTTATTTTTGAAACAAATCAAAAATTGAAAATGCAAAGACAAGACTGCTTCTTCGCAGTGCTGATGAGAACCGAATAGTTCGAAACCGAAAAACATGCCAAACTGGGACCTTCTTAAATTTGAACCCATTTTGTGCGCCATTCGATAAGCAACTTGGTTGCTCAAACCTTTTACCAAAGAGATCGGTTACCCAAAGGGATCCGTTACTCAAATGGTGTTTGGAAGAGCAAAGCCTTGTCGCAAAATCGTTTTGGCAAACACAAACTTATTCTTTGAGCTTACGCTCTAGAAGATCATTTGTTATTTTTGGCTTGTAGTTCTGTTTCGGCTTCAATTCGCCTCTTCAGCTAGAGAAGTTCGCAAACGCATCAGATTTCAGTTGCGGCCTGCTACTCTAGGACAGAGTGTAGATACAATAATTAGCTTTGTAAATCAAAAATTTTTTACAGGTATTTCACAGGAAAAAACATATATATAGGCTATTAACTATTTTTCTAGAGACTAGTGATGCGCAGTTCGATTCTTTTCGGTGAATCGATTCATTTGAATCACTCAGTTCCAAAGAATCGAAAATTGAATCGATTTTTTGATTCATTTGACTCACTATCCACTGCTTACCAAATAACGTCGACTTCAATCGGTTTTTATGGAAAATAAAGTGGTTTTAAATGTTTAATTACATTGAATTAATTTTTATTGTGCCTCAAAACTATTTCTAACCTAAAATTGATTGGTTCAGATGCATTTTTAAACATTAAACCATACTGCTAGGCTGCTAGGTATAAAGTCAATGATAAACTGTTTCCTGTCTCCTTTCTTAACATTCTCTACCTGCCACGTGCTTCTCCTCTCTCCCTCCCTAACCATCCCCTCACCCTTTGCCCCTTCCTCCCCTCCTTCGTTCCTCGCCCTGACTACTTCCGTTTACGTTTGTAATCTGTATCCAATAACGCCTTTACAGTATTATTATTAATTGAACAAAACAATGGCAATTGTTATTTTTTCTGTTATTTTTTCTCTCAAAACACATCAATGCCCATTCCTTTGTCCTACAAGTAATTAGACTCAAAACTCAATTGATTGACACGCAGAGTTATGAACAAAACCAGCGCGTCGTCTGCGGCATGTTTTAAAACTGATTCGCGCCACGAATCGATTCTTTTGAAAAATGAATCATGATTCATTTGATTCACTCGATGAGTCGTTCAAATTGAACGATTCGTTCGCGAATCGCACATCACTACTAGAGACCGTATTTAATCACAATGGGCTCTGAAGCTAGTGTGTGATGGTTAATTCATCATTTAATTCATATTAAATAATATACTATTAAAATATAAAATATTAGGAGCCTATTTTGTGGTTTTATTTTGAATGGTTCTTAAAGTTATATTCTACTTTTATTCAGCAGCTCCACACTTAGCCTTACATCGCACAACAACAGAGTAATTATTAAATAATTAAATGGTTTTGCTTTACAAAAAACATATTGTGTCTAAAATCACTTATTATTTTAAAAATGACAAAAACAATGTTTATTTTTGATTAAACTGTATAAAAACATGTTACAAATATTCTTAGATTGTTCCATTTTAATTCCATCAGGAGTTACTGTAGCCTTGATTAAGTTGGGTTTGATAACTGGGGTTCCACTTTGTCGCTGTGCCCCTCAATAGCTCACTAGAACACAAGTTTATATTTTGTTCTGATTTTCAAAAATATCCCAGACTGGGGAATGTCCCGTTCTGCCCAGCCCTCCCGTGTTTGCGAGTTTCGGCCCGCGACAGCTTAGGTGTACAATATATAAATGGACCTGCAAACTAGTAATTAGTAGCATCACTTTACTAGATCTTCATTGCAGCAATTCATTGTTTTTTTTTATAGTTATATCAATCACAAGATCTATTATTAGATTTTCATTTTTTCCAAACATTTTTTGTACCTATTGATTCCAAATTGACTCGGGTAGATACCGTTCTCAAATTAACTAGATTTTTGTCCTGACTTATTCAGTCTCTCGCAGATCTCTCGGTCGTATCAGAATTATCTTGTCGTTTGTATTGCAGCTGGAAAATTAAGTCGTTCAAATTATGACATGCAAATATAAATTGTGAAAAATTCATTTTGTAGTGTGTAGATGAATCTTTTGGTTGTGTTTTGGCAGAAGATTCCTCAATGTCATGCACATTTTGCAGTCCTAGCAGCCTAATTTACAAAATTTAGGTCAAGTATTTGTTATCTTAAGAATCTTAATATAGCATGGTTATGTTTTTGGTCGGGTTTTTTTTATCTCGAAAGGTTGGGAATTTCATATATGAAATATGCCAGACAAACTGTTATCTCGTTTTTATGAGCACCTCTTTTGACTGAGAGTATATTCAACAACCCTAGTCTGAATCCATAATATTTCTAGATCCATCATGTCCTACAACCGAGGAATGCGGCGAGACACTGGCGGTAGAAGGTCGAATGACTTTGGCGGCGGAGGCGGCGGCAACCGAAGAGGCGGCGGGAACTACATGGGGAACAACTATGACAACTACAACAGCCCGATGAATCCCTGGGAGGGAGGGATGGTCCCCGGCCGCTCCGGCAGCAACCTGCTGCAGAACCAGGGCCAGACCGACCTCCTGTCCCAGCTGACCTCCCCGGAGGCCCAGCTGGCATTGGCGAGCAATCTGATTACCAAGTTGATAAGTCAACAGGTCAGTAGAACGCTAGGTGTACTCATAGGCTTTTAGGTGTAACTATGAACTTTAAATCAGGCAGAGACTAACCATCCTTATGGGCCAGCTGTGCCTGTTTTTGTGTGAGCCAGGATTTAAAGTGGATGTAGTTTGACTAAATCACCGACGGATAGTGCTGATGTAATAGTAGTTTTCATTACTAGTCTCGAAAGTGACCTATTGTGGGGAGAGATTGCATTTACATGAAAAAGCTATCGAGCCCTGCAATAGCACTTTTGAGATGATTATTGAACATTACTTTTCATCACGATATCGAAAATCTTGTAAACAACATTAATATTTTTGTTTATTCAACTTAGTATCAAGAAAAAAAAACCGAACTCATAACCATGAGTTTCCGTGCTTATGTCGAGGTACAGTAATGCAACAGCTGATTGGTCTGCACTGCAGAATCCCACAACGGTTACTTTCCGTCCACCACATACGCAAAGAAAGTTAACGTTATGTAATTTTACCGTGTAGGAGCACGAGGTACAGTAATGCATCAGCTGATCGGTCTGCACCGCAAAATCCACCACATATGCACAGAAAGTTAACGTTATATAATTTTGCCGTGCAGTAGCAGGAATAACCTATTTTTTTAGCTCATTTTACATTTAGAAAGTGTACTTTCGTGTATAGAGTAGCCTAATGAAAATGATTTATTTCAGTTTTCAAAACTTAGTATGACAGAAAATAAGAGTTCTTAATCTTATGATTTATCTCTGACCATCATATTGTCAAAATATTCCCTCCTGATAGCGTAATTAGGCCTAATAGTTGACTGCAGTATACTCTGTTGGAGACTGCTGTAACTAAGTCCTCTTTCAAATCCTGGCTCACATAAATGTTGGTACACTTTTTATAATGGCAATGGAAAGTCTCCTCGTTGTAACATTTCTAAAACTGTTAACGTTCGAGTTAAGCATATGCGAGGCATATATGAAAATATTTATGTGGCCTCCTCTTCTCCGTTTTTCATGTATACTCGTAATAGGTTACCCTTTGTTTTCATGGTACTTTGCGGTCAAATATAGAGCATGACAACATGTTTTCCCCTTCACACAGACCAATCGAACCTGTCTCACATTCAGGTGGTGTAGACTGTTTTTTTCTTGCAAAATTTTCAGTTTTACTAGGCCTAAACTGATATTTTTTCAGCCATTCCAGTCCTTCTGTTAATGTGTGTGTTGAGCAATAACTTAGACCCAATATTTTTTTATTTACATGCCCCATAGCAGAACTAAGGGCGACAGTGCGACATTGTCGCAGAAAGAAGACAAGGCCTGCAGAAAGTTCAGCCTGACCGACTGGCTGTTTTTTTTAATAGTGGCTGCAGAAAATTCTAAAGTAATGAGTTAATAAAATAATTTTTTGACGAAAAAGTTTCTGTATTAAGTCAACAACATTATTTTCTGCAGAAAAATTCTCCTTTCTGCAAACTTTAACGCTATAAAACGTCATGCATTTAAAACGAAAGCAGTCAAGTGGATAGTCGGTGCATCGATCGTGAGAAACTAAGTATTCCATAGAATAACCGAATTACCAACGCGACACTATTTTATAACAATAAGCGTATTCGAACCCCATTTGATTGTTTGAAAACAAATATATGCGATCATATTAACCATTGACAGAATGCGACCTCGAATGCGCCGATGTGCGAAGTGCTACTGCGCATCGTCTGCCGGCTTCCGTCGGTTGTCAGCTCACGACCTACTATCTAACCTCATAGTTGTTTTGTTTGTAATAGTTCAGTTCTGTCCTAACGTTCAGGCTCACAGGGTGGCCTCCATAGAGCGGGAATTTCGGGAAAACCGCGAATTATACGCAGGGCTGTACCCTGCTTTGGCGGGCCCCGGGGAAGATATGCAGCCGGGCCCCTCATGTCCTGGTACTGCACCCGTTTCACTCAAAACCATAGCTGATTTCCGGTTCGTGAAAGTGGTGACCTCTTTTTTTTTCTTTTTTTTTTATGCTCTTACGTGTCGATTTTGCTCCCTTCGTTGCCGTTGCGGACCCTTTTTACCTGTTCCCGGGCCTTGTCGGGGGCTTTCCACTATTTCGGAGAGAACTTCTGTCCCCCTGGACCCCCCTTCGACCCAGCCTGGGCCCCCCCTTGACCCCGGGCCCCGGGAAAATCGTGCCGGCTATCCCGATCTGAGTACGGCCCTGATTACGTGAATTATATTTCACCGTTTAATATACGTGGGTTTCATCTGAAATACGGGGACTCTGCTATTGACTCTATTGTGTGAAGCAATGGACGAACTATTTTTTCCCCCTAAATTCCCGCTATCTGAAAAGTGTATCCACGAGCTTTTAGGAAACAAAAATAAAAGAGTTATATTCTTCGGTTTTTATTCTGCCAGCAGGATAATTCCAGGAAATACTTTTTTGTGCTAGACAATCTTGCGACAGATGGAACATAAGAAAGTAACAAAAAGTGGTCACGTGTGCATTCGTATTATTTGGCAAGCGTAATAAGACCGGAAACGATGAGACCGTCGCGTCGTGTCGTTGACTTTACTTTACTTCCCAAGGGCGAATTCAATAAATGCGTGAGACTAAACTGAAGAACGTAATTGTGACTTGCGTAATAATTTATTGATGAAGCAGAACGATTAGACTACCATTATACGTCATAATATTCTATTTCGTCTTGAACATTTCTAATTGTGTCTGAAATCATTATTTTGGAGCAATCATATACCGTACCTCGCATTTCGTTTTCCTTACTGTTTATTTTCTTTAGGTAATAAATCATTTTCAACTGCTAAAACTTACACTTTTCTAACCCATTTTTTTCGTCCTGAATTTTTTAGATGGCAGATTTTGTAGAAGTGAAGAAAGTATGAAATTTAGTGTTTTCATCGAACAATATTATCTTTAACTGTGGTAATTCAAAATAAATTATTACAGAACCGATGAAAGTAAAATTATGCTGATGATTCAGAAGATAAAGCAGTATTTTTTAAGCAAATAACCAATGGTAGATCACATAGTGTGATCACAAACGTTTGAAATATAGAATTCAGATTAAATCTATAATTTTTAGAGTAGTTAAACTATTCGGAAAAAGTCCATGTAATTTTATCGGTGATTAATTGCGATCTTTTTTTGAACACGATATGCTGCGATAACAACAGGAAGTGCTCTGCGTAACAAAAATACCCCGCAAACTTAAAGGGCTTAAAGAAGATTCAAGAAATAAGATCTCTCGGAATTCGGAAAATGGAATCATCCATCTCTTGAATGGAATATGGCATCGCATTCATTTGTGTCTAATTATGATTTATAAAAATCAAAGAAAAATATGAAACGTCCATGGTTTTCATACGATTATTCGTTTGGGTTTTTGCGTTTTTGTAATAAGGACATTATCTCCTTCTTATCTGATCACGGCCTGCAACAGCATAACAAACAATAGAATTCAACTGTTTGGCCGAGGGTAAGGAGGGATTTTAAAAGTCAACAATCTCTCCTCCACGACTGGGCCTTTGTGTAATGCATGGTTTTCATTTCTAACTTCAACATTTTCTTGACCAAGTTTAATAAACAATTATTTTTAGGCGGAAATAATTTTTTTTTTTTATTAAAATGACAATAATTTCAATATTGCAAATTGTTATCTTACTTTTTGACGATAATAAGAACTAAAAATTAGGTCACAAAATGTTATGGCCTAAATGTAGGCCCTATAAAACTTTACTTAACACATTGACTGCTAACATTTTTTTAATATACCGCCACATAGCTGTAAAGGTTTATTGCTAATTCACTAAGTTTATGGTTATGGAAGGTCAGTCATGGCGAGTAAATGTTTTTTCGGGCCACTTCCGGTTTGTAGGATGACGTCAAAGATTTGGTCGTCTTTAGACGTCTTCAGCCTCACTGGTTGGATTAAAAATATAAAAAAAGTTTTTCACATGGTTTATATGTATATACTATACAAATATTGGTTTGTTCAGTTTTTCTAGTCAGTTGTAAGTTCGACTATGTCACCATATACCACATAAAATCGTGAAAAAAAAACAAAAAAGAAGACGTCTTTAGACGTCCTACGGTTTACAGCACACACAAAAACTCAAAATCTCAAAATTTACTCATCTTATTTACGCACTATCTATAGGATAAACAAAACACACGCAAACTAACAAAAATCCTCACAGGAATACGTTAAAATAGGATGGTAGCACGTGCCAAACTGCTTTGATTACATGGGAAGAATCCCACATGTGCCGCTAGGAGCGCCACTAACTGAAGAGCGGAAACTGCAAGCGACGGTGATGACGTTAAACTATAGTATGTCCCCCAGTGGCTGACAGAGTTTCAATCCCCTACTACCAAAACGGAGTCGCCAGTAAGTCTGTTTGATAAACCTTGCATAAGGACGTCTTAGGACGTCCTCAGCTATTCATCAATGAATCGAAGACGTCTAAAGACGTCCTACGCGGACAAAGTGTTAACTGTATTTAAAGTTACCTTCTAAATCTATTGCTGGGATGGGACTTAATGTTGAAAACCTTATAATTTATTTTTATACTTACTTGTTTTTAAAAGAATATGTACTGTAGATATTGTACTACTCTTTGACACACTCTATGCAAATGTAAATTTATTTCACGAATTAAAAATTTTTATAATTACTTTGTGGACTTGAGTTTTCAGCAAGATTAAGCTTATTCGTTTATTTCCTATTGTTACAATTATCTTATGATTTGACTCAGTGGAAATAAAAAATGCTTATATTTTAAAAGAAATTGAATCAATATTTTTTCTTTAACTTTAAAGGAAACCTGTAATGAAAACCCACTATTCGCCCACCTTATTAGAATTATTAATTTTGAACTATCGTATTTATAGTTCAAATAAATAAAATTCAAATAAATAGTTCAAATAAAATTTATAGTTCGTATTTATAGTTATCGTATTTATCGTAGGCGTCTGATTCGTACGATAATTTTGGACCGGCAATTATGGCATTGGCTGGCGAGCGTGAGACTGTTGTTTTTATCACTGTCCGTCCCCCCGTCGTCTTGTCATCAGCCTCACACGACTGGCACGGCAACTCGCTAAAATGAGTAAAATACACCAAGATCAGCTAACTTAGATGTTTCCAGCTAATTTCATTTTCAGTAGATGATTTAACTTAAAATGGACGTTTAGTACAACTTTGGCTATGAGATACGACATTTTAGAAATAATTTTAAAACCGGTGCAATGAGTTAACTAATATAGAATTGGTTTTGTTTTCTTTCTGGTTTCCAAAGTTTTGTCTTACTTCCTTCGGTCCTTCGTTCCTCCTCTCCTCCCTTTCTTCCTCACGCAGATTGCGCAATGTTCAGTGCGCATAGCAGGTTGTCATGGAAACCACGTGATTTTGTAGCATTGGGCCAATTAGAGACTACCCCTGCATTCTTAATCGCGAATGGGAACGGACAGAGATGTGAAGCAAGAAATTCCGATAGTTCGGCGTGTGCGTAGCTTCTCCTAGACAAGTTTTCGATCGATGGATCGATTCATCGTTTTGTTGCATCTTCGCTTAGTTCATGAAAATGAACTCTATAGGTCTAATGCCGTAATGGAATTTGAATACGAGAAGCAAATTAATATCCGTTTGGTGTAATACAACGTTCTGAACGTTTCACAATGTAGCCTATTTGAATTTCATTTTACAATGAAAAGTTGGGTTGTCCCAAAAACTAACTTTTGAGGCCAATTTCTTTTCAAATAGGTTTATTTCCGTTCTACCGCGGTTTCACTCTCTGCCGTGAGATTATGATATCAACGGCAGTTTCGTCGTTCTCTGTGCACGGGTTTTTCGCCTTATGAACGAATTGAATCCTTATTGGTTCCGTCATTGGGTTTTCCGTGACTCCTCAGCCAGTCATTGAAATTAAAAAATGCAAATCATGAAAATATGGTTCTATAGTGCATACTCGATTAAAAATACGTAATATATTACCTAGCGTGAAAAACGTGATTTCGGCGTGAAAAATACGGGAAATATACGGGAATTTTTATAGCCTGATTTTGTGGACACCCTGGGCTTATCAGTTGACGGCAATATTTGACTTGGAAAACATTTTATGATCGCCTATTGTGTAAAGTGATGGCTTCATCCGTTGAGCGAGTAATTTGCTCGGTTTGTTCGGAGAAAATAATCTTCAAAAAATCTCAAAACTCATTATTTAAGAAATCATCCGTCATTGCCGGTCAATTACAAATCGGCCTCAAGCGAAAGCATAGGAAATTATTTTCAAATGTTGAGCCCACTGTGACCCAGTAATGAAACGTTCACAACGAAGTCCAGCGCTAAGGATGTTCCGTCGACTTTGTTTGATAAAGAAAAAATAACTGATGCTAGGCCTATACATGAGTCATCGCCGGCGCCGACTACGTCGAGTTCTTCAACAAAGTTTGATTACTAGCAAATAAGGTACAGACTCTTTTGGAGAAAGTAAACGGTATACATAATTTTTACTATGACATTTATTTGTTCAATCACTTAAAGAGTTTTAAGTTACTAAAATTGAATATACATATTGGTAAATATTTAATTTTGATTGATGTTTTTAATTAACATGAATATTTGACTTGTGAAATATGAATATTTGACTTGTGAAATATTAATATACAAACAAACATAAGTTAGCCTATGAATAATATTAAGTAACTATTAATTGGCTGTTTTTCACTCTAGAGTTTTTGGTTAATGTTAACCACCCAGCCAGAGAATACTTTTACTTAAAATTTGGCATGTAACTATCTCTTCATTTGTCTTGTAACCATTTCTTAAAATTTGTAATATTTTAAATAAATAATGAAAGATACAATTTTGTTTTTCATTGAATTTTTCCTATTCTGACATGTTTTAAGTGCTAAGTTACTATTATTTATTGTTTATTGACTTTTTTCCACAATTAATTATTTTAGAGTTTTTAGTTGGTTTTTAGACAGAATCCAAGTTGTGAAAGATACACTTTTGTTGTAAAATTGAATTATTATTTAACATGCTTTAAATATAAAATTGCTATTGTATTATCAATTTTCTTAGAGGATTTAGTTAGTATTTTGGACTCTAAGTAATGTAAAGATAATACTGTTGTTTCTCGAATTATTCTTACTCTAACATGTTTGAAATGTTAAGTTTCTATTGTATTATTTATTAAAATCACTTTAAATATATTATAATTTCTTATTTATTTCCGAATATTCATTATAAATTATCACGCTCGCGGCTCATTTACACGCAACTTGAACCGCATCGGGCTGCAGAAAAATTTTGGCTTTTTCAAACCCAGTTGCAGAAAGATTGAAAACGTTCTGCTTTGGGGTTTACATAGAATCACCTTGAGTTTTTAGCCTACTAAGTATGTTATCCCAAATTAAATTTTTAAGAAAATAACTGTTTATTATTTTTGATGTTTTATGAAATTAGATAGACCTGGAGAATATAAGAAAATGGGACAATAAGTAAGTTATGTTACGTGTAAAGATTTATTGCACTAATATTTAAGGTCTCCTGATAACTTTCAATGCTTTTAATGGGTTAAGGTGCAATGTTAATTCGACTCGTAATTTTTTTTACAGCAACAAGCAGTTCCTAGCCTTCTCAATCTCGGCAACATGGGATCGGGTGGAGGCATGAATTCTTACAATGATAATTATGGGAACAACCGTAATTTCCAAGACCGCCGTCGAAGAATGGATCAACGTCGAACAGAGCCTTACAATAAGGTATTTTAGGATAACAATATTGCATGAATGCTGTGTTCAAATAGTTTTTCTTTTTTTATCTCAGGTACCTTCTGAGTAATAACAATTTTCTTTTAATGAAATAATTAAAATACTCCTTCGATCAGAAGTCTTTTCCAACACTAATTGTTTGTGTGAAAAATGTGGGCTGTAACAAAATACACAGAGAATTCTAAGTTTTAGGATTTTAATAGTTCATTGGCAATATCTTTAACACATTGCTTGTAAATAATCTAGAACTGCTTAGTAAACCATCTCGTATAAATTAAAACGAAATTGTAAACACTTTGTTAAAATAATGTTATATAGATTTTATATAAATTTAAATAGAAGCTAGAGTTACGACTTTGGTGAAGAAATTAAACGATTGTAAATGTGAACTAGTGGTGGAGTTTTTAGGTATTAACGACTTAACACTCCCACTAAATTTTAAAGTTTTAAAACAATTTGATAAAATATCAACAATTATTAATTAGAACATAGCCATCTCTAAATAACGAGGCCAGAGTGCAGCAAGTAAACGGCAAAATCACTCCTAAGGGTTCGAGTGACAAACATGGCCATCTAACTCTGAGGATAAGTATTAGGTTTTTCTTTGTTAACAGCCCTTATGAATCGACATTGCCAGTTCGAAGGTCGCAGCCTTATTACTTGAGATGGCTATGATTAGAATCAATTACAGATGTTAAAAACACTTTGAGTGATATAAAAATATGGGTGGGGGAACACATCTTCTTTCAGCGGTTTTATTTTGTTATCAGAACTAATCATTAATTTGTTAGGAGCCTCACAATACAGTGATCGTTACTGTTGACTTCTTCCACTGAGCTCCTTTCCTTGAATGAGTCAACTTTTCTGAGACAAATTCTTTCATCGGAAGCATTTTTATCGAACTATCATATGTACAATTAGATACAATATGCCCAAACTTACTCTTTTAAACTTCAAATATAATCCGTTCTTCTGTATGAACTAATGGCAGGTAAAAACTAATTCGTCCAACTTTTCAACATGATCTATATTTTTATTATTTATTGTACCTTTGGATTGGAATATTATTAATTTTAAAAAAGATTACCTTTTACAGACACTAAATCATCTGATAACGTGTTTCGTCCTTCAGAACACCATCAGAGACCAGATCTGAACCGTTTATATTCTTTATACTCAGTTTTCAAGTACTCTCATATATTTTTCCTTTTTTCTATGCTTTTGGATATTAAATATTTCTTTTAATGATGTTGCTAAGTCTGTTTAAAAGGTTGTAATGTTCTTGTATGGTTCTCCACTATGCTTTCCAGTCGGGCATGAACCGACGTATGGAAAATGATCGTCGCAATCTAGGCCGTAACCGCATGGGTTCTGACAACCGAACCGGTTACGAACGCAAGACTCCTGTTTCAAAATCTCCCAAAGCTCAGAAAGAAGAGAAAGATAAGAAAGATAAGGAGGCTGAGAAATCAAACGGAGATGTTAAAACTGAATCCACTGATGATTCCAAAAGGTGAGTCGGAAGGCTTTGATCCTTCTTCCTGTATCTGCAATGTTTCCGTTTTGCCCTGGGGCGCATTGAGATTTTATTCCACGTTTTCTCCTTTCTATGATAAATCCACGTGTCAACTAAAAAATCTGCAAATCTAGTAATTCTCCCTGCCAACAATTGTTTAATATCTTAAATGTAAATTAAAAATCTGTTATTTTAAGTCGGCCAAACAAGAATTATCAGTTACTGTTGTTTCAGTGACAATATTTGGATACATTTTCTAAAAAATTCCTCCTCTGCGCTCGGTAATTTACTTCTTTCTCAAACTTTTAACTTCTTATAAGCCGTAGCGGACGGGTGTCATCAGTTAAAACCCGTTTTCGAATCTAAGAAAACATATGTCTCTGGAGCCATAAACATAGTAGGCCTATTTATTCCATGAATGTTTATGACCAAAATGCTTCTTGAAGTTTGCACTTTATACCCTCAATTCCACAATCTTGTATAAATAATTTGCATGTCAAGAAGTATCCTCTTCAGAACAATGAATAGTGAGTATTCACTGCGGTATGTGGATTTTCATCGGGCCACCTGAAACCCTCAACCACTCAAGCGTAAGTATGTAAAGGTTCAACCGCTCCTATTATTCATTCATATGTCCATTTCACTTCCTTACTTTTATCAATGAAATAATACAGAGGTACGTCCTCATTCTATTGGTTCTATCTACTGCCCTCAAAATCAGATTATTTCCTAATAAAGTTATTTCAGCTGCATTAGTCTTGGTTTCTTTTCAACAATCGGTATAATGTTTCAAATGAATATCAGTGTATAGGAGTTAATAAGGTTAAATTTTACTATCCACTTTTATCCTTCAAGTGAAAGAGCTGCTCAAACATTTTATTGTACTAGCTATCAATATGAGCCTCCTCGTTTGACACGGCAAATAAAAACTTGCCAACCCTTGATCAGCGTCCAAAGTGATAGTTGCAGTATCTGTTGCGTGTTTCCATTGCCACAGTGAAGTAAATAAGTAATGAATGCACATTGTCTTGGTGTTTTTGAAACCCTAGAATTGCAATTTCCTCAAAGCAAAAAATTGAGGTAATGGAGGGCCAGTCATCCCTTTGTACTGGCAGTCGAGTTCCAAACAATTTAAGAATTTTTGGATGCTTTATAAAGCTTTGATAAAAACTTATTGTTATCAAATTAATTTAATTACTTATATTTTTCATTTTAATTTGAATAAATAATGAGGTAGATTTTCTGAACAAACCAAAGGCTATAATATTGTGACTTCTGGTTTTTCAAATCTCCGCTCAGGGCTTTATTATCACCAGGACTCAAAAAACACTTAAAGCCCAATAAATCCATTTTGAGACTACTGATAAAACAGCTTGTTCAATGGATTATTTTATTTAAACCGTCCTTATTTCTTAATTTGATGTCAGTACCTTATAATTCTATCTTACTTCTCTTTTCATGGAACAACTTATGCTCATTGACCAAATCTAAATAGGCCTAAGACCTACTTGTAAAAGACCAAATGATTCATTTTTAGGGCAGAAGATGAGAAGAAAGAAGAAGCAAGCCCTTCTCAAACTAAGGAGACTGAAAAAGAGGTGAGTTAACATAATAGTTCAACAGGTTTCTTGTTTTTGGCTTCCTTCAAAAACGACTTGTGACGTTTCAGTGTATTAGTAAGGTTGCTTAGGGCTACAGTTTAAGAATACCGTTACCAGGCAGATAAAAGCGCCAAATTTGGCATGAGGTTACCTTAGGGTATACTAATAAATTTTAGCTTAGGAGCCCTTTTGAATTTTTAAAAATTTCTATACACGGCACCATAATCCAAAATGACCAATAAATTTATATTGAAAACATCTTATTTATGTGTATCCAAGCTAATATTTCCCAAAATATCGATTCAAAACCACCGCCTTACTTGCTGAGCAGTAAATACGTCATTTTTTGGGTATTATTAGCCGCCATCTTGGATCCGCCATATTGGATGTAAGATATATTTTTTTAATTTGAATGTAGTATTGCGACACATCATTACAGACTAGATTTTCACGCTGATTACAATGCTGAACCCGTTTTTTAAAATATGCATTCGTTAAAAAGATATGGTCAAATCAAAATTCACCCCTATACATTTCTTATGGACGTTAAATATTTTTAGCATTTTTTTGGATGATTTTTCTTATTTCTCTCATTATAATTAAGATATGTAGTTAAATTTTAGTATTAAAATACCCACTGAAATAGCAGCTCTCATTTGAGATATTAGTCATCAATTTCGGACGAGTGACAGATGAGCTATAAGGCTTAGTAAGAAGTCAAAAATCAACTTTTTGGAAATTTGGTTTTAATTAATTATCTATACTTCCGGTTCTGATTAAGGTATTTAGTTCATTTTAGTCTTAAATCACTCAGTAAACCAGCAGCTTTCAGGTGAGCTAATTCTCAATAAAATCAGATTAAAGTTTAGGTGACTTATGAGCTTTCATTCAACATAAACTCGTTTTATTTGCATAATTTTACAGTTCATGAAGGATTTCTCTAGTTCAAAAGAAGACTCAAAAATCATAAAGATCTTAATCGACTCTGTACATTATTGGCTTTCATTTGAGTCATAAATTATTTTAATAAATTGAGTTTCAGGCGAGTTGTGGTTCAAAAACACACATAAAATAAAATTTTTCTGACATTTTTGTTTAAATAAAGACTGATATCTCCAGTTCTAGGACAGGTATTAAGTTCTGAATGCTTTTAAAAGACTCAGTAGAATATCGGCTTTATTTTGAGACCACGATCACTTAATTCGGAAAAGTTCAGGGTGAGATATAATTCACTATTAAGCGTAAAATTTAGAAATAACTAATCTTTATGTCGTAATGAGCCTTAAAATCTGTTTACAACCTAACAGATTTTACGTATCAGTATTTAGTATCACTGCGTATTTTAAGACCAAAATGAACTAAATACCTTAATTAGAACCGGAGATATAGATAATTAATTAAAACCAAATTTCCAAAAAGTTGATTTTTGAGTTCTTACTAAGCCTTATACCTCATCTGTCACTCGTCCGTAATTGATGACTATATCTCAAATGAGAGCTGCTATTTCATTGAGTATTTTAATACTAAAATTAACGACATATCTTAATTAATGAGAAAAATATAAAAATTATGCAAAAAATGCTAAAAATATTAAACGTCCATAAGGAATGTATAGGGGTGAATTTTTATTTGAGCATATCTTTTTAACGAATGCATATTTTCGAAAACGGATTTCAGCATTGTAATCAGCGTGAAAATCTAGGTCATAATGATGTGTCACAACATCACCTTTACATTAAAAAAATTGAGTTGATATCCAAGATGGCGGCTGAAAATTATGATCCTGTCAAAATAAAGGATTAACCCCTAAACAACGATAGGCGTTATTTCCAAGTCAATATCTAAAAAAAATACATGTAAAAAATGCAGTAAAGTAACTTTTTTCAAAAATGATCCCATGTTAATTGTGATTTTACATACCACACTCGGATTTTGGTGCCGGGTGCGGAAATTTTAAAAAATTCAAAAGGGCTCCTAAGCTAAAATTTATTAGTACACCATAAGGTGCCTTCACACCAAACTTGATGCTTTTATCCGCCAGGTAATGGTAATTTCAGTAAGCCACCTCACTATATGTCTAGTGCTCACTGTTGTAGTTGCTGCAAATGATTATCTCAATACATTTTGTTAAATACATCACAGGAGCAACAAACTATTGGTCATCTTAAGAAATTTTAAATATATTGATTATCTGGTAGAAATCAATTAAATCAATGTTGACTTTATGTAAATCAATAACCATTTATTCGTGATTTGCTTCTTGGCTCGATGTATCGGCTAAAAATATCGAGGGCACTAACTTTTCTATCGCCAAACATTCTGATAACTACTTTAGAGAAATCATCCTATTACTTAATACTTAGTCTATCATGATTTATAGGACATATATTTATGTCTTAACATTAAAACTTTATACACAGAACATATAGAAGGAAACATTGAAATAAACAAAAAATTTATAAATGATCTTGCATGGTCGGCCAAAGACAATTCCAGACTGATAATCAAGTACGAACGATTTATGTCAAATTTCTATGGCTAGTGAGAAGATTTACTCTCCCTGCTTTTATTATTTCTATATTCAGATATAACAGGTGTTTTCTACCATAAAGATTTGTCTGTTTCTTTCTTCTAATTTCTTTTTTTTCCAGGCCAAGCCGATTCCTATCCCAGCGGCCCTGCTGTACTGTCATGTATGCTGCAAGAACATGTGGGATGAAACTGTAAGTTTTTATTTTGATTTCTCAATTATAGTATTTTTTAACTAAGTTTTTTCCATTTTCAGTAATTTAGTAATTATTTTTAATCATTTGCAATACCAGGTGATTTATTGTTATTTCCATTTTCAGTCTTTCACCAAACATCTGAAAGGAAGACCTCATCAGCTGATGATGGACGGTCTCAACGAGAAGTACAAGCTGAAGGTGGATCTGCTTCGCCATGAAATGAGGGTGGGTAGTTTTTTTATTTAAGGTATTTCTTATTTTTTTCACTAGAAAGCATTTACTTGAAGTACAATAGTTTTTATTTAGCTATTAGTTTGATTGTACAGTAGTTTTAAAACATATTTGAAAATTATTTTATCAACTTTTATGTATTTCAATGTTCTTATCTTCTTTCCTTATTTGTGACGACAGCTTATTTTGTTTAACATCTGCAGTGTCCTTGATAGCATTGTATAAAAAAAGGTTTTCCTATAACTTTTTCACTGTATAGGACTACTATTAGAAAATAATTAACAAATAAACTTGGCATCCTTTTAAGATCCATGTTAACTTCTTTATTTAAAAAATTTACTTCACTGCTCAAAATTTGAATGCATGATATGATTGTTTACTCAAATTTTCCCCCCTAGGGTGTAAGTTTACCTGGATTCAACTAAGCTAAAGAGAAAGAATCCCAAGATTCATTCTTGCCTTTCTTAAATAATAATTTTTATAAATTTTTTTATGTGTGATTATTTTAGTCTTAATTGAATAAAAGCCTCAATGAAAAGTGTTAACTAGCCAAATAAAAACTTAAAACCCAATTTTATAATAACATTTGTGATGACAAAACTTATTTGACAGGAAGTTGTGTTTTTTATAGCTCGCCGAACAGCAGCGGGAAATGGAGTTGGAACGAAAGCAACGGCAGGGACTCAAGCTCTACAATCACCCCCGTGAATACTGTGCGATGTGCGATCTTCATTTCTACGGGAATCTGATTTCTCACCGTAAGAATGTTCGCCACCAGGTAATTGATTGTGCATATTAATAATATTTACAACTTTAGGTTAGCCTATTTAGGTTAAGGTTCAGTAAACAATCCTGAAAAGAAGGACAAAATAATAAAAAAATTCATAACCATACAAATGTTTATTAGCTTCCTCCAGTCTCCAGTCTCCAGTTTAAGAATTGCAATTGCAACTTCATTTTCATTAACAACAAATAGTTTTGCAGTGGCACAAAATTTGAGATATATGTGTGCATGAAAAGTTAAAGGAAATGACTGCCTCATCAAAGGAATACACCATACATACATACATACATACAGGCTCCTCTTCTCCGTAGTCTTGAAGACCAGGGAATCGTCAGGTTCAGATGTAGTGTAAATGTGTGTGTGTATAGAGGTGTTATGTGGGCTGTTTTATGTTTTAAGTTTTACTGACCTATTTTCTTGAAAATGGATTATGGTCCTCAAAAAATTCATTTAGGCTATAATAGGCTCTTTCTATTAAGTAGTCTTTTAGTTTTTTTGCTAAAGTTCTGTTGTTTTTTATTTGTTTTGAGTAATCAGGGAGAACATTAAATATTTTTGATCCCATTATTTGCGGTATTTTACTAGTTTTAGTTAGCCTATGTTGTTGTACATCATATTTAAGCTCTACATTTCTTAAGTTGTATTTGTGGCATTCTCCTCTAGCTTTAGGGGGGTTTAGTTTAAGAAGTTTAGTGGTTTCAAGGATGTATAAGGATGGAACAGTCAGTATTTGGTTTGAGATGAAATAGGGTTTGCAGTGATCCTGTGGTAGAAGACATTCTATAGTTCTTAAAGCTCTCTTCTGTAGGGTTTGAATTTTCTTAATCTGACATTCGGATGCTGATCCCCATGCAATGATACCAAATCTGATATGACATTCAAAAAGAGCGAAGTAGGCTATTTTTGCTGTTTTCTTGTTTGTGATAGTTCTAAATGGCGTACAGGGATGTTGATAGCTTATTTTCTAGTGTAACGATGTGGTTATGCCAGGTTAGGTTATTATCTATGGTGATGCCAAGAAACTTGGTTGTTGTAGCTGAGACTATGAATCTTGTTTGTGATGGGTTGTCTATTTGAGAATTTTTTGATCGGTTAGTAGTTGTAAAATTGATATTTACTGTCTTAGATTTGTTTATTTGTAGATTTAATGTATTGCAGACGTTAGATGCTAAATTTATTGTTTCTTCTATTGTATTTATTATTTCATTTTGGGGTGAAGTTGGTGATATAATCGTGGTGTCATCTCCATACATGATACAAGTCTTATTTAATGGAAAAAAATCTGGAAATGAGTTTATATAGACTATGAAAAAGAGGGGCCCAAGTATTGAGCCTTGGGGGATTCCTCGTATTGTTGGTTTGAGAGCAGATCTAGTTTTGATTTCATGATTTTTGTGCTGGTGCTCTATTTCTACTTGTTGTCTACGGTCTGTGAAATAGCTTATGATCCACTTTAAAGCTAGGTTTTTGATGTTGAGTTGTTCCAATTTGTTTATTAGTATATCTCGGTCTAGGCTGTCAAAAGCCTTTTGGAGGTCCAAAAATATTCCCGATGCGGAGTGTTTGTCTTCCCAGCAGGAGGAGATGCTTTCACAAAGTTGATTAAGAGCAGTGTTTATCGATTTATTTTTACGGAATCCATGTTGACATGGTGATAAAAAGTTTAAGTTGTTCAGGTGTTCCATGATTTGGTTATGAATTGTTTTCTCCAGATATTTTGAAAGTGTGGGTAGAATCGAGATTGGTCGGTAGTTTTCAATTAATTTTTTATCGCCCTTTTTGTATTTGGGATAAACTATTGCTGATTTCATTCCAGATGGTACATGTCCTTGTTCTATTGAAGAGTTGATAATGTTGAGAATCGGGTATTGTAGTTCATTTTGGCAATTTTTTTTAATTTTGTTAGGGATCTCGTCAAATCCTGATGAATTTTTAGGTGGAAGTTGGCTAAAGTTTTCTGAAGTTTTCATGGTGATTTTACGATTTATTCAGTAAAGACATAGAGTGCATACTCAGTTGAAATAAAATATTATCTTAAAAATGTTTCAAATTTGATTGTTAACATATAGTAAATTATATCGAGTTAGTAATAGTGGTAGGCTTTTCTGGATAGTCTTGAGAAAGTTCAAGAGTGCAAGATGAAACATCAGGAAATATTACTTGGCTTTGTTTATTTTTACCTGGCCTGAATATCCAGAGGTATAGCCGATGAATTCTCAAATTTATCTGAATCAGAATTTCAGTGATAGCTGAATCACATTTTAAACATAGATGCTGAATTGTTGTCAAAAATTCTAAAGCCAACATTTTTATAAAAATCCAGCGCATTTATTCATAATTATTTTTTAACTCGACAGAAGCTGAAGGCCTTCTTGCATCCCAAGTGTTCCCACTGCAACAAGGAATTCTCGACTAGGTTGGAGTGGGATGAACATCGTCTGCAGTTCTCTCATTTAGAGGTATGAAAAAGCCCACATTATTTATTTACATTAGTAGTTTATAAACTCATAAAAAAACTGGGGTAAAAATTAATCGGTCTTGGCAGGTACTGCTAATGCAACCTGAATTTAACAAAAATGTTACTGCGCTTTAATAATAATTTACCGGGTGTTTCAAAATGAATAGCGGGGTTTTAAAGTGTTATAATATTTATTACATCAAACTTACAGCCACAAGTGATATATCAAACAAAAGAGGAACTCAAACAGTTTTACATAATAGCCTATAAGTGTTCAATGTGAGCACCATTCGTTACTCGGCACACGTCAAGACGATATGCGAGTTCTTCCCAAACTGTGGTTAGTGTCTCTTTAGTAATTGCCGCAACAGCTGTTTCAATCCTGTTCCTTAATTCGGGAAGGTTGGCTGGCATTGGAGGCACATACACTCGATCCTTGATAAACCCCCAAAGATAGAAATCACACGGCGTTAGGTCGGGTGGCCGTGGAGGCCATGGGAAACAAGCGCCATAGGCCCCTTACGGCCAATCCAGTGGTCGGGTACTATGAGGTTAAGCCAATCGTGTACGTCATTATGCTAGTGAGGCGGCGCACCATCTTGCTGAAAGACTAAGTTCTCTGGTTCATCCTGTATCAGTTGAGGGAAAAGCCAAAGCTGTAGAGTATCCAGATAAGAGGGACCAGTTACAGTTGCTTCACCAAAACAGAAAGGACCATAAACTTTCTGTCGGGATATGGCACAAAAAACATTCAATTTAGGGGAGTCTCGTAGCACTTGTTCCATCATGCGGGGATTTTCTGAACCCCAAATACGAACATTATGGGTGTTTACTTGACCACTAAGGTGGAAGGTCGATTCATCACTGAATACTACAAGATACAAGATCCAGAAAATTTTCATTGTCATTCAACAACATGTCGTTAGCAAAGTTGGCACGTAAAACATGGTCAGTAGGCTTCAGAGCCTGTAACAACTGCAAACGATAAGGACGTAGTTGCAAGCGCCGCCGCAAAACTCTCCAAACAGTCGTCACAGGAATTGCTAATTCACGACTAGCCTTCCGAACGGATTTCATAGGGCTAAGCGTGAACGAAGTACGCACTTGCTCAACGCTCTCTTCACTAGTTCTTGGTCGACCCATACTCTTGCCTTTACAAAGGCAGCCAGTGTCTTCAAACTGATAATACCATTATCACCTGGAGGATCACAACCGAACTTAATCCGGAACGCACGTTGCACAGTAACAACAGATTCCGTCTTTGCAAACTGTAAAACACAAAACGCTTTCTGTTCTTTAGTCGCCATCTTTACTACTAGCGCTTTCTATCGGATTGCGGCGGAAACATTCCGCATTGATGCCAACAAACAAAACTGTTTGAGTTTCTCTTTCATTTGATATATCCCTTGTGGCTGTAAGTTTGATGTAATAAATATTATAACACACCAAAACCCCGCTATTCATTTTGAAACACCCGGTATTTATAAAAAAAATCTTGCATTGGTTTTATATATATACATTGTTTATTAAAAAAGTAATGTGTTATGCCTTAAAGCTCCATAGGTTGATAAAGATGTCTTAAAAATGTAATCGACCTATCCTCGTATTTTCTTTAAAATAATTCAGCCTGTTTTCTGACAGTGATAGGAGGAGAGAGGATTACTGAGTCTCAGTTATTTGCTATCCCCGCTGTTATATTAATTTTATTCCGGACCTTTTTACCACTTCTTCGTTGGAAGCTAAACATGAGAACTGTACATATTAAATTTTGGTTGTGTTGTGGACATAAAACGATGATAATTTTGGTATTAATAATAAAAATATTTTTGCACACAGAAAGTAGCCGAGTTCCGCCGTGCTACCAAACCTGACATGAAAGACGATGATTTTGACATTGATGAGCTTGTCAACCCCGATAGTGTCAATTGTGGTAAGAAACATAGATTATTACTTGATTTCTTGTTGCCAAACTGGAGTACAGCTGGAGAAGTTTCAATAAAATTAAAATAAAAATGACATTTTGCTTAAAGATAACAAAAAGTACTTTATTAATTATATTTTTGAATCTAAAAAATGTTATTTCAGTTTAAGGAACTTGATAAGAAAAATTCTAATCAGTTACATCCAGTTTTATTATTATTTTTATCTGCAATAAGGCTAAAAAGTTAGAATTAACAGAGTTGCTTTGCTGGGGCTGTTCATGCTTCCTCTGAATCAGTTATCTGTATTAGCTGGTTGCAATTAAGAACTGACTTAATTAACTGTTGCCCTTTTGTGCAACATGGCCCTTTTTGAGCGCCACAGCCTTCTTACTAGATAAGTTCTGGACAGCCTAGTGGTGTAAGCGAATCAAACTCATCTAATAACTATGGAGTCAGGGTAAATCTAAATTTTTCCCTACCTAGGAATTCTATAACTCAAAATTCATCCTTTATAGGGAATATTAATTAGCATTCCTATCAGTAAATGGGGTCATTCACCCTATTGGTTTCACACATTAAGCTGAACGTCAAATTCCAGGAGAAATGGTGAATAAAGAGATCCCGGTGTTGGTGCGCTCCCACTCCGAGGAGGACGTCAGCGGAGAGTTGCGCGAGGAGCCGTTGAAAGAGAGGGAGGACCATAAGAAGGATGCGAAGGAAGAGGACGGCAAAGAGGACGGCAAGACAGACGAGAAGAAAGAAGAAGAGGCGAAGGAGTATGAGATAGCACAGGGCATTGATATCGAGCCGAGCAAACTACCCAAGTATAACCCTTCAGCTCCTGTCGGTAAGAATTTTATCGTTTGTTTTCGTATTGTTGAACATTTTTCTTGTTTTAGATCCTTTGGTGTCAAGTTAGTTTGAGTTGGTGAGTAGCTCTTGTTACCTTTTTCAGTGTTTTTTAATTGTATTTTTTCCACACACTCACAATAATTTGGTAACAGGGTGATGCGGACACTCGTATACCTCATGTAACCACCAAATAAAATTCGTCCTCACCAATTGGAGGCATACAGTTACATCCGCTATTTTTCAATGTTGATATGAGGAATTGATTCAGGGTTTGAGCTGCGGTCGCATTTGTCGCAAAATGCGAAATGCACCACGAAAATGCGACAATATTCGGACAGGCTGACGCCTTTTTCCTACAAAGTAAAGAGTGGAAATTATTTAACTTTATTGCAGAAAATCTGGTTTTAACCGATACAAATCTCAAGAAAAGTCCATTTACTTCCACAAATTACTTTGCACTAGGCCTACTTTAAAATAAAATAAGAGTTAACTATGGAATGTAGTCTGCAACGTAACCCTCGATCAGATGCCGCGTCAATAAGATCCACAGTTAAAAAGAAGAATATGTAGACACATAGACACAGAGAACGTATAGACGTGCTATACGTTCTCTGTGTCACAGATGAAGAACTTCATATGTGTCTGTGCTAAAGAACAGTTGGCACTTGGCGCGCACTCCGTAGTGGCCGAGTCTAGCCGAGCGGTGGCGAATGCGAGAATGTGGACGGCTAGTTCGCCACCAATTGGAATGATATGGAGTCGAATGATCAATGTAGTAATTTGATAATTCTAGTTTCAAGTCATGAATACCCTATTTAAGGGGCAAGAAACGTTGCCGTGGATTATGCGGGGATTTTGAAAGATACTGCCGTGTAAAACCGGGGATTTTCGAAACTCACCGTAGGTAAAATCTCATAACCAGTCTGGCAACACAGGCGAAAACAGACATCACGAAACCTCGAAAATGGTGATACGAGATGCGAAATATAGTTTGTTTTTGAGGTTATGTTCGATTAAGTTGGTTTGATGACATATGCCATAATTTAATGACATGCGATAAAAATGCTAAAAGGAAAATAATTTTGCTACAAGTTTCAAAGAGCTTGTAGCATTTTTGCTCGAAGAAATTTTTTCCCAGCTTAAACCCTGAATTGATTAAAATAGTTTAATCAACTTACAGGTTGTTCCAGATATGAAGATCACAGGTTTGAATCCCTAGAAATTGAAAATACCTAACAATTTTCATACTAATGCAAATGGCGTATTACGTTGATGGTCTTACTGAAAGAAACATTTTGTTGAAAATATAACTAAATTTTTTCTATCTGTTTTGAAATAGTGGCTATTTTTGTGAAATTTTTTGACACTAATGGAAAACCTTGTACTTTCTAAACCACAAAAAAAGTTAACTTGTGATTGAAAGATCGTAATCCTTGTTAACTCAGCTTTACTATGTCATGTCACTTGACAAGATTTTCACATTCTCAAAGTTTTCAAAAAACTAATTGTTTTGAAAATGTTGTTAACTTTGAAAAACAATAATTTAAAATGGTAAAAGATGTTAAAAAGTGTGTATACTTTTCAACAATCTCCAAAAATCCTAAAATTTTGTAATTCATGTAATATAATTTATCTTCTTTGGTTTTTTTAGTTATGGACAAAAAACTGAATCTCCTACTAAACAAATGTTAATTGTCTTACTTTACACAGTGCCCATCCATTTTATTCATCAGTATGGTCTACTTCACAAATAACGTACTTTTAATTGGGTAAAAAGAGTTTTGTCCTAAACTTGATCCGCTACTACCAACTATTTTGTCCAATACTTGAAACTGATAATGAATCTATGTGCATGACACGAATAAAGTGGTTTTGAATTGAATTTTCAGGCAAAGACCTGGTTGTGCAAGTGACCGGATTCATGTGCAGAGTTTGCAACCGATTCATCCAAAGTGAGGAAGAATGCAAAGTGCACTGCCGCACCCTCTCCCACTACAACAACTACTGCAACACCGTGCGAGCCAAGGTACAGTGGAACTTGCCTAATTCAAACTTTTATAATTAGAAATCTTCTTTAATTTGAAGATTTCTTCCAGTCCCTAACATTTCATATACAATTAATGCTAAATAATCGTGGTTAATTCAAGTTATATTTTGGAGAATTCAAAGTTTTAACGCGAAAAAAGACAATCGAAAGTCACACCGTCGGGCCAAGATTCTCGAAAAACGGCTTTGTTTCATCGGCATGCGGTTAAAATCGCTCCCCAGCCCCTTCAAATCAGATCCCACTTTAAAATTTAGGTCGCTTAGTTGCCATTAGCTGGTTGGGCTAATTAACAGTCCTGTCTATGGAACATAGTCGGTAAAAAGATTACAAGATTGCGCCACAATCATTCCACACTCATCTTTCACTCGTATTTGCCTGAAAATACCCCTTACTGGTGGTCAGCTTCTTAATAGTAATGTAATTTCTCATTTCAGGCTCGTATCATGGGGCGGAGGAGGCGGAATGAGGATTTGTCCTCGTCTTCGGCTTCGGCCACCGTCAAAGATGAAGATAAGGCAGACGCGAAAGGGAAAGTCGACATTAAGTCTGAAGATGATGCCAATGAAGATAATGATAAAGATGTTGTAAGTTGACATATTAACACTTTTTAATGGTTTGGCTATGACAAATAACGAAGATAAGAGTCTGCAGTACCTCCTGCCATTTTGGATTTTGATTTTAGCCTTATAAGAACAGTGCAAATTTTCGTGAAATGAGAGGTTTTGGACAAAAATTACTCGATTCACTTTAAATTGTATCAATTTGATTTTTGTCCATGTTTTTTAGCTTACAGATTAGAAGAAAACCGTTGATTTGCTTTAAATTGTATGAATTTGATTTGTCGACATGTTTTTAGCTTTCTGATTAGAAGAAAACTGTTGAGATAATGTTCTTAATATGTTTATTTTAATGGTCAAGACTAAATTTTAAATATTCTCCCCAAGTAAATTTTTCATATTCTGAACGAATGCACAAATATACTATTGTTTATCATGGAAAAAAACTATCATAGAACTTAAAATTTTAACCTCTCAATTCACTTGATATTACACCCTTTAAATTAACACTACGTTTAGTATTTTCAAGCTATAAATAAAAGTGCAGCGAATGTTTTATTGCATTTAAATCGTATAAACCGTATTTTTATGGTTTTTGGGCCAAAATCCCAAAAGGTGACATGTAGTGCAGACTCATAACATGTTTCTTCGCAGGTGCATGGCTTAACATTTTTTTACCTACAAAGTTTTCTTAAGCATGTTCTAAAGTTATAACCATATTTTGTAAAGGCCACAATAACTTTCTCATACCTTTAACATTTACATCAGTTCTCAACCTGTAGGATACTTCCATCTTTCAGAACCTAAAGCCTTAACATCTTTCATCATTGAATATATAGCTAACGCAATAGAAGTAAAACCGCGGGCAACGGATTGTGAGCAACGACTTGAGCGCGCTCTGGCGAGAGCGGTCGTTAATTCAGGGGCAGTATCGTGCTGCCCCTGGTAGCGATTAGGCGAACTACTTATCTACCTGTCCCAGACGGAATGGCAGGCGCGTAGACGCTGATGCATATTCCCCCCCTCTCCCCCCTACACCAAACTTATCAGCCCAGCGTGCCAGCCAGCTGTTGACACCGCGCCGCCGCGCCGTGGGGCAGAGCCCGGAGAAAAATACAAAATCAAAGTAATTTCGTTGGTTAGGTAATCAATGGTAAAATTATTTAAAGCTGCGAAGGCCTAGTTATTAATTAATTATTTGTTGACTAATATTGTTTGAAACTACTTAAATAACGATAACTTCCAGCTGTAAATTATCAGTATATGAAAAGTGGCCTGATTTAGGAAAATACTATTGATTACACAATGAAATTATATAATTATACAAATTGTTTATTACGTTAGTTTAAGAATATACGGATCTTCCCGTAAGTAAGTACTGCAAACAAAATTGTAATGTTGGTTCTTTAGGTCACGGCAAAAACGTCCATATTTTTGAACCTTGTCCTTCCTCGCCTTGTTTTTTGTTATTAGTCGATCAGTATGGATTTTTAAAAATAATTTGGCATTCCTTTTTAACTTCTTGAGGTACCAACTTTTAGTGTGTGTATTTTGATTGTTATGACCAACTATGGTTTAAGTTTAAACTAAGCAAGAAAATTATAATTGCACATAAATTGACTTAAAATAGACAAAGAAACTTTATAAATATATTTTGTGCAGCAAGCGTCTCGCACTGACTGAGATAAAGCGGCACATTAAACAAGCAGGTTATGAAGATCGCTCGTGCATTATCGGCTTTCACAATAATGTTTTATTATTGTTTGGAGCTTTCCAAACGTCATTTATACAAAATTCAACCAATTTTAGTAAAACAGTTTGTTTGGTTTATTACTAAGATCACCAGGTGAGACGCCGACCACCAGTAAGGCGCATATGAAAGCAAATATGAATGAAGGAAAACTGTAGAATGGATTATATGAAAGCTTTGTCACTGACAAAGATCAGCCCAATTGCTAATACAATGTTATTCGCGCTTTACTCCACTGTGCACCATTGCGCTTTGTTACGCAGTGAACTGAAGTTTTGACCTGGCCTATTGACTTTTGGCGCGTGTATATTAAAGAGCTCGATATATTTAAACTAATTGCATAATGTAATACTATGTATGGTATCTCCCCACTGCACTGACACGAGAACTTTCACATTACTTGCTCAACTGTGAATCATTATTCACTATGTATTATTTATTCATTTATTTTTTAACATAAAATTGATTACGACTATTGCTATTTCCTATCTATTAATACACACAAT
This sequence comes from Flexamia atlantica, assembly GCA_035578135.1. Classification (NCBI taxonomy): domain Eukaryota; kingdom Metazoa; phylum Arthropoda; class Insecta; order Hemiptera; family Cicadellidae; genus Flexamia; species Flexamia atlantica. The sequence continues at coordinate 132,841 of JAQJVK010000216.1, read as the reverse complement.
GTGTATAAAAAGGGGGAGCATAGCTTATAGTCTGTTTTTAAGTTAGATATTCAAAACATAGGCAATAGGTGTATGTACTAAGTTAGGACGTGCGCTGCTAGCTCAGCAGCTGTTAACAAAACATGGTTTTATAATTAGCTGTTCAAGCATTTGTGCCCTTAGGAAAATTTTATCAAAACCAATATTTTACCTCCATTTTAACTGACAGATACAATACATACATGTATGGGGTTTATGAGTGTCGGACTTATGGTTTTCCTTAAAAATCCTGGAAATAACGCTTTGGCTTTATTTATTACAGACTTCGGTACTGTTATTGTTATCATAGAGGTTGTTTAGATAATATGCTTTAGGTTTTTAAATTACAAGATCCGTCCTGACTACTGGTAAAAGATCGCCTTCTGGTAATGGTAAAACAATTTGTTTACATCTATAGAAGTTAATTTTCATGTTTTACAAAATGCTATTTTTATATTGATACACATAACTAAATTATTGATACAGATTAAGTGATTTAAATATACTGGCATTTTAATATATTCCAGTAATAATAAATATCCGGAATATTGAAGGTAAAATTATATATTATCTATCTATTATGGATATACATCTCTTGGGACAAGAGGGCGCCGTTTTATATTTTAGGGGAGATAGAGGGGCTCGTCCCCCTGTCAGCCAGGGCGACGACTTGCGAGTTCGTGCCGACGACGCGGTCCATGTCATCACTGACTATATACAATGACGTGTTGATAAACAATGATGGAGTGATACGAACGTGTCAACAAACCTAGTCTCCGAAGATCAACGGACAGAGATACATTCGTTGTTGCTAAGGTTAGCCATCCTGGCTAGTTAGTCGTGAGTGAGTGCGCTATTATCAACATTGACATAATAAAGTTAAAATAAATGGAAGCTTTGAGGTAATTTAAAAACAGCTTCATAATAAATGGTTTTGTTGAATGGTTTATTGTAAATAAATCACATGACTTAAATATATGTTTAACCTTGAAGCTTCTATCGATTCCAACTTTATTAAAGCGATTAACATCTGCAGTGTGTAAAAACGTGGCGTTCGAAAAATGTGATAGTGTTAAGAAAACAGTTTCCTCCGATTAACAAAGAAAGACAGATTTTTTAATGGTCTGGCCAGCCGCCTTGGTGGGTGAGTCGAGTGCGCTCTCTAATAACGATAAAACTGGATAAAATGTAAATACCATTTTCCTTTAAAATTTTTTAGTAGTTTCCCCCCAAATATATGTTTTTTTAACAATACTAAAAATCGCCAGTGGTCAAAATTTCGACCAATTTTCAAATCGAGAAATAGGGATAGCTAATTTTAAAAATTTAAAATTTTCAATGTAATGTCCAGTCTTAATCCATTTGCACGTCTGTTAGTACTTTGGATGGTAGAGATTAAACTTAATGTCCTTTTTTATTTCATTTTTATCAACAAATTTTAATCTCTTAATTTTATTCAAGCGAGAAAACTATATTTTCTTCCTGTATATGTATGATGGAACCCATTTAAATATGGTATCTTCTCCAAATATTCCTGATTCCAATAAAATCCTTTTTAACACGATTTCCAATAACAAAAGTGGCTTGAAATTGTTTGAAAATTATAATGCTAACCTGGATGTCACTTCTAACGATTACAAAAAAATAACATAGTAAAAACAATTACTGACAGTCATTTCACATCCAAGAAATGAAAAAATTGTACATACCACTGAAAACACTAAAAAATAAAACTATTTTTTTCTTTCTTTTTTTGTTTTTTTTTTCTCCAAGATCTCTGATAAGATAATCGTTTCCATTACGATCGCTATCTTTCGTGGTTCTTCAATGCGCTCTCTAATGTAATCTGTAGTCTTATAGGTATTAATATTATGTCATTTATATAAGGTAACTCTGTAAGTTTATAATATTGTATTTACTTATTTAGAAAAATAGATTGTACGATCTATTTCATTTTAGATTCAAACTAACTCCTCATAATGTATTCTGTATATTTAACAGTATACAGAATCTTGCAGCTACTAATTTAATCATCTAATGTTACAGTCTAGAAGAACACTCTTGTTTACTACCTTTATATTACTTTTAGCGAATTTCCCCCTATAGGGAAGTAGCTATTACCGTAGGCGGCACGGTGAGACTTAACCCCGGCACCATGTTATTATTCAAGTTACTGTGAAATGTATCTTATTATTCTAATGCACACATTTATTGGTCAAACTGTATTAAATGTATTGATACTTCGAAAAGAATGCAAGAAGAGGCTATAGGCCTACAAATTTCTCAATCTATTTTATACAGTGATACGTTATTTGCTTAAGGGTCCTCGGATATCTCCATTTTACCTCTGAAATATTGGGAACGGGACGACTGCTACAAATTTTTGGTCTCTCTGTCCATGGCACTACTGCTCCGATCATTAGAGCGGATTAATCAGGGTCAACTCGCTTGGTTCGAAATGGAACTACTGCTCCAACCGCCCGGATAGGTAGTCGCGGTACATGGAGGGAAATCGGGAATCTAAATTCCCCGTCACTTCTGCTTGACTGTTATGCCTCCTATAAATTAACAATTGCTTTATGAGTTGTCAAGTTGGTTACGGAATAAAAACAAAATGTAAACAAATTCAGTCACGAGTTTCATTGGAGCAGTGGGCAAAAACTGAACCCAGATATTTTCTGATTGAATTTAGACCAGTATGCGATCTCTAGTATAACATTTACAAACCAACACCCCATCGATCCACTTATTGAAAATTGATTTACAGAGTTTCAGACCTCAGGTAGCGCGTTAGGGGTTGGGTTTTCCACACATGCAAAACTGTGGAATGTAACTAGACCGCCCCCACCTCTCCCACGCTCTTTGGCTGAGGTATTTTTTGGGGGTTGGTGTCACAGTCTTGTGAGATATTTCGGTGTGTAAAGATGGAAAGTGAAGAGGTTGTCTTTACCGAAAGTGAAAGAGGACAGGATTGTTTATTAGTTAATGGATTTTGTTCGATTTAGTTTGTTAGTCAATTCAAATATCAGTAATTGTTTTTCAATGTATTATGTATTATCACAGTTTCACATTTAGATGCTTTATGATTGTAAATAGAACAATTATTAAATATAATAATTTGTCTTGGATAGCTAGAAAACGTTCTCAAATGTCCCTCTGCGAAGGGAAAGTGATAATTGGGAATGTCACGGTGCTCATCTGGCGTTCTTTCACTGTTTTACGGCCTCAACCCTTTATGTGAGGGAGGGCATCGGACAGTCAGTTGTTAGCAGAACTCATCCTAGGACGGAGGGAACAATCACTCTCTCCGTATTTCATTCAATTCATTTTAGTAGTTTTCAATATATTCAATTTCATCTTAAAATACAGTCCAATTTGTAACTAACAGTTTTTACAGTTTATTAAATCATTGTTTTTTATCCAACCATATTTTTATTTATTTTATAATACCAAAAATTTGACGCCACAACCACGCGTCGCGACAGATTTAGTTAACGATTTTCACCCAGTTATCCCTATCTTTAACCACCACCATAAAACTTTTGTTGTTATACTTGACTTTGTGTTTTTTATTATTAATATTAATAAATTTATACTTTATCACTTTATTTCTTGATAGAATTTGAGATTTTTACTAATCAAGTATCAATAAAACTGATTTAATTTTTCAATCTATTAAGTATTCAAGTGCAAGTGTACCCGGGCGTGTACTTCATCAAGCTGAGATTTTAATAAAAAAAAATGAGTAAGGCTATGAAGCCATATTTAAGTATGGTTTGAATTATCGTCACTTAATGTGAAAATAGGCTTGCTTTTAACTCAGGAACACTTCATTAATAATGAACTCGGGAACACTTTTATAGTATCAATAGTATCGAATATCTTTCAAATATAATTGTCTTATTTTTTTAATAATTATCATTTTTTATATATTATCATGACTATGTAAAAGTATAACTATTAACTTCTACTCTTCAAAATACTCGATTCGAAGAAAAACTCGGGAACCCACGAGTATTTTCAAAAACTTGACGACTTAAAAAATCACTACTCCCACACCCCTATTACAAACAAAAGGATATTCAATCCGAAGTTTTAGGTTTGGGGATCAGAAAAAGACAATAATTCGAAAAAAATGCAAATTCATTTAATTATTCTATTTGCTGTCATTCAAAACAAAAACGTCCAGTTTAAACAGCTTTTTATTGTAAACAGCCAAGCGCCAACATGCTCCACAAGAGGTATAATAACTTTCCTAATTTTGTTAGATCTCCCAAGATCAAGTTCAATAAGCAGCATAGCAGAGGGTCCGCGGGGACAATATAATTCCCGCTTTCCCGTTGTCTGGCTACCTGGCCGGGCGGTTGGAGCAGTAGTGCCATTTCGAACCAAGCAAGTTGACCCTCGTTAATCCCCTCTAATGATTGGAGCAGTAGTGCCATGGCCTGAGAGGCCAAAAATTAGGAGCAGTCGTGCCACAGCCGAAATATTACTTTGTTTCTTAAATTCTTGATAGCTGACACACTGCATTTAAATTTCTCCTTGATACTTTATTTCAAAATAAACTTTAATATTCAGTTTCTTTCTGAGCAAGTGGATTGTAAATACAACTTCTAATTATTTTATCAATGTTATAAATGTTTTGTTTCGTAAAATAATATTGTATTAATTACGAAAACTACATTTGTTGTTGTTAAAAATAATATTTCATAGTGAACATTTAAAAAGGTCTAGTAAATTTTTCTCATTACAGTGAAATTTTCACTTTATACTTACAAACTAGTGTTACTTTAGATACATCCAAGTGGCATAAAATATATAATTTTATGATATTGGGATTGTAGTTTTAAATATATTATAATAACAATAAGTTTCCTGCATCGTTTTAAAGCATCGCAAATAAACACAGCATTTGTAAAATCGCTTCTTAATCATTAATTATAAGTGTGAATTTAAAGTTTGCTATGACTGACTCCCCGTTCTGCCGCCGCTGCCGCGACCGACTCGACTGCACTGACGCAGTGACGCGGGGGCGGGAGACGGAGCGGAGCGGGCGAAATTAAATAATTTGGTTGAACACCTGCAGCCGCTACCAAGGTCATGATCCGCCGTGGCTACGCGAGCGCGCCAAGCGACGAAAGTCAGTACTACGACCATCCTCCATGGCTACCCGAGCGCGCCAAGCGAGGCCGGGCAGTACTAGGTACAATACTGATGGCGCTACCTAGCGAGAGCGGTCAGAACTACGTCAATATTTTGAGTCTATTGGCGGCCATTAGGCTTGCCTTCTCTTGCGTTAGCTATATATTCAATGCTTTCATGTTCAAAGCGTTAATACCAAGATACTGTACTGATAATTACCCCAGTGTCTCATGTTTAGAGCCTGAAAGACTTAATGAAAAATATTTTATTCCAACTTAATGTGCTTTTGTGTTTTTTTTTCATAAAATCTAGATTATTTTATTTTTTAATTTTGTTTTAAAAATCTTGAAAACTGCAAGCCACCCGAAATGTTCTTCAACATTTTTGGTTGAGCCATTGACCAAATATGTATTTACAGTCAGTGGTTAAAAGAATACTGTTTTATTTGAACTCGTAACCTTCACTTAAAAATCCATTCTTGATTATCAACCATAGTATTGTAAAGACAAAGATTTTAAAGCAGCTTTAATTGATTATTAAAGTTAATTTACCTAGAGATGAAAAGGTTTGGAGATTCATTTTCATTATTGTTTTGGCTGTATTTAATGTAAAAACTTCCATCACATACCACATGTACCGATGTAAATTTAAATTTTTATTTTCTAAATTTAAATTTTGTGTTTTTAGTTGTTTGTTCTCTGGTTGAATCTAATTTCTATTGGTCTTATCCTTGTGTTACAGGAGATGGTTTAGCTAGAACTTATCTAACAGAAGTTTTTTCCACTTGAGTTCCTGTCTTAGTACTTGATAAAGTTACAGACTTAGCATTTAAACATTTTATGTGAAAGAAACATTTAGGACTAATAATATTTTACATGTATGCTCATCGATTTGATTATTTAGTTTTTTTCAGCTTTGCTGTTTAATCCATTCCATTATGTTATCACTTTATTGTGTTTATTAGCTTTAAAATTCTAGTGATTCCTCTTATACATTAATTCTTGCTCATAGTTATTTTGACATCACAGTAGTTGTTAGAAAGTGTTGTAATTTTTATGGTCAATAATATTCAAATTCACTAGATGTCACCTGTGTAAACAGCAATAGCAGTTTCAATAAGAATAATAAGTGAGATTTATTTTAATTAAGTTATTAATTTCTGAATTAACTTTTTAACACTTATTTGTAAACTTTCATTTTGATAAAATTAATTGTCATTTTCTTTTTACTGTGCTGCAATTTTAGTAAATTTGCTTAGTTCTCTTTTGTTGTAAAAGTTATGATTGATGATTGATGGATTTTATTTATTTGTTTGATGTAAAAATAATAAAATCTAATTTTGTAAAGTGATCTTTTGCTGTAGCTTCCTTTGCCTTTGGCTCGCTGTATTTTTGACAAAATTAAGTAATGTTGATTGCTATTTTTATTTTATATTTGTTGTACTCTCGCTTTTGTTTTAAATATTTCTGAACTTTGTTATCCCAATAGAGAACCCACAGTAAACTATCAGTACCAGGGCCTGATTTAATCTTGCCCATGGGTCATGGACTAAGACCCATTCCAATTCACTCCCTATAAAAAAATTAAAAAACTTAATGAATGGATGTGGAGTCTGTGATTGCACAACTTTGGGAACTATCGCTTATTTCTTTTCAAGAGCTAGCAGAACTTGCTAAGTATTATGCCTGTATTTTTAATCATCTATAGTAGAGTTTAAAATCAACAGAAGTTTCAAGGTCATTAAAACTAAACATATTTATTAATCAGTGGCGGCAAAAATTCTAAATAAACCTAAACTTATCATCTCGAGAAAGGGACATAAAAACACAACATAAACATAGCGTGCCCTTGAAGCTTCTATTGAATCTAACTTTCTTTGCTTTGCTTTCTTCATAAATTATTTTAATATATAGGAGGCAGTAAGCTTGCTTGTATCTGTAGACGTTTTATAGATGACTAGCAGTATCCGCTAGTCAGTATTATACGGCATCGCTCATGATAAATATCCAACACATCACCCTTAAATAATATAGTCTTGCTTTCTGAGTTATGCTTTTTCTTGTGAAATCTCATTTATTTAAATTAAACATAAAAATAATAATTTTAGAAATTTGCAAAGTAAGCAGGTCTGCTGAGATTGGGATATTTATATTCCTACCTAAGGACCTCTCCATATGATAAAGCCCCTAAGGGTGTCGCTGCCCTAATTAGGGTTATGCCCAGTATCGGCCGTCCAGTCAGTCATGCAAAGTTGTGCAGAAGATTATTCTCATGCACTTGAGAAGCAAGTTTAACGAGACTGGCTTACCTGAGTCAAGCGTCAAGAAGCATTGATGGTCATTTCTGCTAACTGCACGGTAGGGGTCTGCGGGCCAGACTTTTTAAGGTCGGGTCGGGTCAGGCCTTTAATTTTGGCTTTCGGGTCTCGGGCCAAAATCGGGTCGGGCCAAAAATATTTAAATAATTACTTTCATATGAATTAACTAGAACCTAAAAAGAAGCTAAATCAAGAAATTAAATACAAAATTAACAGACGAAAACTACCAAACTATCTATCGAGGCCTAATAATTTTTAGTAGGTTAAAATTATATCATAATTCAATTTTAACCTACGACAAGAAATTAAGGTAAACAATTAATATGTGAACAAATTCAGCCAAAAAACTCTGAGAGCCACAACAATCAATGATTATTAACATTAAGCCACATTTTATCACAACGACCATAACGCCAATAAACAATATGAACTATGAATATAAATTGGAAGTTGAAAAGTGCAAGGTCAGAGCTAAATATAGGTGTAAGTTTTCAATTCCGAATTCTGAGAGGTGGTATTTCTAGGTAACTGTCGAAATCCATTCTTCTATGAGTTAATTTTTGAGGTTATTTTTATGAAAAACTCGTGGACGGCTGCGAAAAACGAAAGCGCATACCTATCGGTCGCAGATGAATGGCAGATGTAGCTTTTCGAAACTCACGATCTGCCGCGAGATACGATCGCGCGTATTTGCCGATTGCCGATAATCGGCAAATGTAGCCTTGCAAAAGTCGCGGTCGGTCGCGAAAAACGATCAAGTGTATTTGCCGATCGTAAGTAAACGAAATGCAGCTTAGCGTAACTCGCGATCGGCTGTAAAATTCGATCGCGCACACATAAGTCGCTGTAAATTCGATCGCCGGGTAAACGGCGGGAGTAACGTATCAGGTGCGGCCCGACCCGATTTTGGCCCGAACTATTTTTTGGCCCGAACCGATGTCTCGGGCCGGCCTTTGACCCGACCCGACCCGAAAAACTCGGGGACCCGCAGACCCCTACTGCACAGTATCCAAGCTTGCCCTGATGGTGATCTCGGGGCTTGACAGGTTGAGCGACTACCTTGGGGGATTTTAGGCAGTGTGTTGATTATGCTCGCATTTAGAATAGAGTGGCCTTTAGGCAGGAATATTAACACCAGTCGCAGCAGACCTGTATACAGTTTGCGCATTACGTATCCGGCTAAAGCAGTCAGTTGGTTGCAAGGCACAGTGGGGAGGGGGTACTTTCCTAAACCTTCTTCTACATCCCTGCTATTTTTCAAATGTTGTGTTTACCAATATCATGTGTTTGTGCTAACACGTAATACGGTTAGTAGTATAGTAGCCATAGGCAGAGATTTAGTGCGCAAACTGTACTTAGTGAACTCAAAAATATTTTTCAGTTTCATGAAAGTATTTGTATAGGAGAACATATAACATACCTTGATATAGTCTTTCATGTCACATAAAGTGTTTAGGGTCTATCTTGGGCAAAAATAAAATACAAAGCTGTTCCAGTGATTTTTAAAAAAAGGAAATAAAATTGATAGTTTGCAGTGAACAAACCTCTTTCAATAACAGCTGTTATGAAGAAAAAAGGTCTTTTATATATACCTCTTGTCACTGATTTATTCTATCTTCTCTTCTCGAGAGCTGTTTTGTCATTCTACTGTATTCCTTTTGTTTTACATCTGTTAAAATATAAACATTTCATTAATTTGTATTCTGCCATAAGGATAGTATGGGAACTTTGAAAGGTCCGTGGCGGAGTCTGAGGGTCAGATCAGGATGAAAACAACTTAGTTGTCCTATTTTATGCCTAAAGAATCATTGTACAAAATTTCAGCAAATAGAAGGTTGGAGAATTAGTGATGAAATACAAGTGAGCGAGCCAGGTCTTTGCTTTTATAGATTGAGACTCTCTGATTCGGACTACTTAAGAGATTAGACCTTCATCCAAACTAAGTAAAGTCAAAATTATCCAGAGGTATTTCAGTCATACTAAAATTAAGCCAAAAAAAGTATCTAATAAAAAAACCACAGTGAAATATATATATGGCTTAAAATAACTTAGCTTTTTTGACGATGAAGTGAGAATATGATGTGTTTGTCACAAATACAATTGTCAACTAAAAAATGGGTTGATTTATTGATAAAAATAATGTCATAAAAAATTCACTATTTTCATTATTTATCAAGAATTTGGTCCACACATTAATAGACGTTATGTTTCTTGTTGAATTATGCCGTGAGAAACTCTTCTGCAGGCATATTTCCTGTCGAAACTGATTTACAAGCCTTCTGATTTTCTGCCCTATGACTCCCCTACCAAGGGAGGGTCTACTACATTTGTTAAAAAAGAGAGTTGTAATAAGGCGACTAAATTTACATAAAAACTTATATTTAGTCAAACTAAACAAAGCATTTGGCTCAGATAATACAGTGGATGCGTTAATTGTCCTACACTTGAGTTTGATATATTCGTCATCAATTTTATTTCCGCGCCTTTTTTGTATGTTTCAAAAATATTAATTTTTTTTATAAATTGAAGTTTGACAGAAAATGTTTTTATCTCCAAATGAGGTGTGTTTTTTTTTTTTAAAGACTACGATTCACAATGCAAATTACTGTCATTTGAGGACAGTATTAGCACATATAGCACAAAAATATTATTTGGTGATTCATTAATTACAGAATACATTTGTTGGAATTAATACTTAGCCATTGATAACCAAACACAGCCCTTCATAGGACTGGATCATAGCACTGATACACAGAATTCATCAATCCAAATAACCTGTGGTCGTTGTAAATGCCCTTAAAGACCAAATCGAAATTACAAAGCACATATGTGCAGGTTACTTGTGAATAGTGATAAACATGTTCTGTAGCTCATTTGCTGCTCAACGTTTTTTTGTTTGACAAAATTTGAAAATTGGTATGTCTTCATATGTCAAAGAGAAGTATATGTTTTGTCTTTTTAATTTATATTTAAACTTAAGTTGTATTATTATTTTTTTAGACTCAACATTTGGGATAGACTCATCCTTAGTAAATAGTAAGAGAGGCATTTTATTTCATGGATGTTTATAATTTTAAAGATAAACTTAATTTGTCTCAAATTATCAAAACAGAAAAATATTTTAAACTTTTTTACCTTGATAATAAAACTCATGTATACAAATTTGAAAATTCTTTGTCATTGTGTATAAATGTGGTTTATTTTCCTGCCATTATGTTGACTTAAGTAAAACATCAAGTTGTTTTTTTTTTAACATGACCTCGTGATCTAGTGATATAGTGTCAAATTCAAATTCAAATTTAAAATTATTTATTTCGCACAGAAACTATACAAATCAGGAAGCTTGAGTATACAAAACAAATACATTTTTTACAAAAGAAACAAACTTAAAAAATATATATTTTGCGAAATTAATTTCCACAAGGGTCATTCCCTTCGAGTTTTTTTTCTGATAGTATAGAAACATGCTTGAGGTATGGATATTTGGCTCTAACTTGAAGGCAATTTGGATTTCCTTGTTGAAAAAGTCCTCTATTCTAAAACCGAGCAAGTGTTAACGAATATCATGTATTTTTATTTATAGACGAGAGAGGACGACGAGGGAAACTGGAAACGGCGGAAGGTGAACGATAAGGACGAATCGATGGAAGTGGACGAATCGAAACAGGACGAGTCCAAGGGCGACATTTCAGACAGCATTTGGGAAGAGGTCGACAAGGATATAGACGAAGTCTACAGCGAGATACAGAAAGACGCAGAGGAAACGGCGGAAGAGGAGGAGGAGGAAGAGGCGAAGAGTTCGCCCGCGAAGCCGCAGCGAGGCCGGGGCGGGGGCCGGGGGGGGAGGCGCGGCGGCCGGCGCGGGAAATAAAACCGACGTCTACTTTCTACGTATGGTTGGCTTTTAGTGTTTTAGTTTAAGTAATTTTAATCATTCTCTTTTATTTACAAAAGAGCATATTAATGGAAGTTTTATGAATGAAAATGTGTAATGAGTTGAATTTTGATTATGTGTCATGAGGAAGATTTTTAAAAATAATGGATTAATTTTGTTTTTTATTATGTATTTAATGGGAATCACATTGATCTTGTGGTCTTAGATATATTATGTTGAATGCATTTTATTTTCAATAAATTAGTATGGAATTGAAAGTTTGTTGATTTATTTATTGACGTCTTTGTAAACCTTTAAATTTTTGAAAATTTGTCTGTTGTAATCTTCAGTTTCAATATATGTTACATGACTGTTTGAAATGCCTGATGTAATAAAACTTATCATGGACCTGGAAACCAGGTTAACATAAAGGTTTTGAGAACTGAATCAATAAAATTAACACCCCCGTTGCAGCAGACCTGCACACTCAGCGAATTTCTAATGCAAAAGAACATATTTCAATCCAAGGTACAGTTAGATTTAATGTTTTTGTAAGCTCCATAAGAATAATATGGAGAATGAGTATGCAGGTTTGCTGCAACAGGTCCCTTAAAACTGGGTGGTTTTAATTTAATATTTCGTAGATCTGAACTAGGAAAAACCATATACCAACTTTTATCAAGATATGTCAAAAAATAAGGAAGATATAGAATTTTTTATTTCCCATAAGGATACCATGGGGAATGAGTATGCTGGTTTGCTGCCTCAAAAATAGAAATTTCGGGGGTTTTAGACTAAAATACGCTAGTTCTTATCTTGATGAAGCCACAAACCAAGTTTTATTAAGATGTTGAGAAATAAGCAAGATATAGAATTTTACTTATTTCTATTTCCCATAAGGTTAACATTGGGACAACGTACTGTGTTTACCACTTAGAATATCTCGGTAACCAATGGACATAGAGCAATGATTCAAAATACTAAATTGTTTGTTTTTTTGAGCTGAATTCAGTGGTGCTAACTAAAATTGGATTATTTTTATTTTGATATGTGAAAACCCCAAAAAACCCATTTTTGAGGGGGTTTATCCCCCTTTACCCCCCTTCCAGTGGTCCGATTGGGCTGGTTTTCGAACTCATTCGTATAATTACTACTTTACACGCCTATGCCAAATTTCATTCCGATCGGACAATTTTCGTGAGCGCTATCGTGCTTACACAAATTTGAACGAATGGTGTTTTTGGTATCTGGGGGCACCAAAACGAAAAGTTATGATGGTCCCGCGCTTAGGTCTTACCATGAGACCTATGGTAATAGCTTCTTCCTTCTAGGGGAAATTCGCTAAAATTAAAATGCATTGTGCTCATGATAGGAAAGAATGAGTTTTTATACCTCATAAATATTTGAAACGGATTAAATTGAGCGGATTGCTCAATACTTGAACACAGAACTTTTAACACACTTGATTTTAAGGGCCGCGTCACATTGGTATTGATCGAGTAGGAGGGCGAGTTAGACTCTATTGCAACTCTACCAATGTGACGCGGCCTGGACAAATGAGCGAATCGAATGACGGGCGAGTTAACAATTCTTAACAATAGGAATCAGCTGATCTTAGCAACTCGGCCGAGTTATTTGACCAATGTGACGTGGCCCTAATTTTGACTGGCGTCCCAGGAGATGATGATTAAAGAAGAAACAAGTCTCTTGTGCATAAAAAACCAAAAAGAAAATAAAGCTACTGATGCGAGGACAACTCATGAGTTAATTGGTTTTGTATGTCAATGAAATTTTATGATTTTTTGGTAGAAATGCTAGAGAATAACTTTGTTTTCCTTTATGATTACCGAAGATTAAGAGAAGAAAGATAAGGTGAAGAAATTAAATAACACATTTCTCTATTACCTGTATATAAAATTTACTAAAAATTCAACAAACTTATGAACATTATGACGATTATGATAAGAATTAGACTACTTTTTCAAAACAGGCAAATTAAGAAACTGCAATTTTGTTTTTATTTCTAAGTAGTTGTATATATTTACAAAGTTTTTCTAACCTATATTTACAGTCTTCAGTATTTAAAGTCATTCACTTACTTCATAGGTGTGTTATCAAACCAATTTTTGAAAAAACACATAGGGCTACGAGAAATTTTCAACCAAGGACAACTGTCATATTAATCATTTTTTGCAGTGATATTATGAAAGTTGACATTCATACAGCTTCAGTTTATTGCCATATCAAAATAACCTTTTCCTCCACCCACTATAAAAGTCGTCTTTTAGTCCCTGGAATAGAATATTTAAGTACTAGATCATACTTCATGGGTCTTACTTACTTTTTCTCCTGAGGGACTGAAAGTGTCTGCTTTTTCTCCCATGGGACTAAAAGTAATCTCATATAAGAAATACATGGGAAAAAATCTGGCAACACCACAATAGACATTGAGAAAATATGGAAGCACTGTCAATTTTCATTTAATTACTCTAAATTTAATATAAGAATTCCAGTATCTCAACTTGAGAAAATAAAACCTTATTCATTTAATAGCAAGGAAATAATTATTTCGTATGAATTAAGTTGGCTGCACTGAATATAAAAACACATGATTTAGAGCTTGTTGTTGCCATTATGCCCAACATTTTAAAAATGTAATTGGTTCTAACCTACAAGTTTTAAGAGGTATTTTTTTAAGTAATAGGCTGTAGAAAAAATAGTGAGAAAGTGTGAATAAAGTGGTTGTATATATTGCCTAAACACCATGTCTTATTTATTCATATGTGGTTCAAATCCAGTTTATTGGAGCAAAGGATCATTTCAAGGCGGATTTGTATTGTCATAGCTATTGTAATTATGTAGGTGGAGAAAAAATTTTGTGTGCATCAAGGGACTAAAGTACTTTATCTCCCTCAGGTAAATTGTTGACAACAGTTACCCTCAGGGAGAAAAATTTGCACCTTAGTACATGATGCACAAATAAATATTTGGCTCTTGAATAATAAAAGGCGAAGTTGCCGCTTTGCCATGGCACTAGGTTGGCACCATATTTTGTGTCACAGCTCGAGTACTCGTAGTTCAAACATTGTGATTAATTTGGTATATGATATCACATCATTATTTTACTAATGGATCACAAAAAATTATGTACCATTCCAAAAGAACTTAAAACTAGACAAGGTTTACTATCAAGTTTATAAATTTTTTTTAGTATAATCATTCACCTTTATCCTTACAATGCATATCTCTGGTGGATAAATACACTGTCACCCAAAAACATTCACGAAATATCTATCTACAGTTTGATAAGAGCCTCTTTCTCCTCAACTTGCATTTGCCCTGCAGGACTGTACTTCATGTCTATCTACTGTTTTTTGTACACACTAGATTAAATATTTCAAAAAGATATGAGCAATTTGACTTGAGCAATGTAGTTTTCAATATGATTTTTCACACAATGGCAATCCTCTATTAATGCACAAAGAAATCTCAACTTATGTTCCATTTATATTCCATACAGAGAATAAAAAAACTTGATAAAATTAGCCTCTTATAGATTTCTTTATAAATTGGAACTGTTAATGAGTCATTTGTGAATAAACACTGTAACAAAGATGGCAATAAACTAGGGGTGTGAGAGTACTAGAGAATCGTGCTTTTTTCGAGCCGAGTATACACTACTACGACTCGACTTATTGCAAAATATTCAAAGTTTGAGTCAAGTAGTTACTTCTGCTGTTTACTCAAAATCGGTTCGTGAGAAAGAATATTTCGGTCATTTTGCACAATGTCTATCCATCTTTAATGAACAAAACTAAACTTCGTTTGTTATACTTGAAGTATAGAGTTCTTTTAAGTTAATAAAGATACATTATTTGTATATCACTCTACCTTTTCTATAGTTTGAGGTTATTTATCATTCCTTCTCTTAAAAAATTGATTTTTTCTATATTTTAGAAACCATACCAAAGAATAATAAACACAGGTTTTTGTTGACAACCACACGAATAGAAATTTACCTGTATGAGTAACTAGAAGGAAATATTTTAATCATTTATTGAGTCAGGTATAGAAGGGCTGTGTTTTCATTTCATTTCAAAACCCAGGTAAGGCTCGAACAACAAGAACAAGGTAGACTTGAAAAATGTATCAAATCAAGAATTATTGTTAGTTTGAATCAAAAGTTTCCTTCCTTTTTTTGCATTATTTATTTGTATATATGTTCTTAGTTTAGTAACTCAAGTTTAATTACCTTTAAATTGTAAATTGTACCATCTTAAAAAAAACTCGGCTCGAGAAAAAGCCTGAAACTCACGAGTATTTTTCAAAACTCGACTCGACTTTAAAAATCACTACACGCACACCCCTACGATAAACGCGTGGGTGCCCTCCATGGCAGTCAAGTGAAGGCTCGGGGCTTGACGAGGGCCGTGTACAGCCCCGTGCCGGGCGTCGCTCCGTCCACCCCCCGGGTCGAGGGCGGCTCCTGGCCCGGGGGCACGCAGAAGTCGTATCGCTGCAGCAGGCTCGACGTGAACAGGAACACATTGGAACGCGCCAGCGTCTGCCCGATGCACCGGTGTTTACCTGGAACGATTTGACATGTTATGTTCACCTGGAAAAGGGATTTTGTCATGTTATGTTCGCCTGGGAAGTGATTTTGCAATGTTATGTTTGTCTGGGAAAGTGATTTTGCCATGTTATGTTCACCTGGAAAGTGATTTTGTCATGTTATGTTCACCTGGAAAGTGATTTTGTCATGTTATGTTCGCCTGGGAAGTGATTTTGCCAAGTTGTGTTTACCAGATCAAGGTGTGCATACATGAAACAAAAGATTTTGTTAGTTTGTATTTACCAGGTGGAGGTATTAATTATTTATGATGCAAAAGTTGAGGGTGTCATTTTCACTTCAAGATATGAGAACGTTTAAGCAGCTGCTGTGATCGTATGTGACAGTTAAAATGTCTTTTCTAGGAAAAATTTCATTTAACCACCCAGCTAATGGATTTTGGAAGGTGAACTCTTCCTGAAAATTGGTGATAATCTCTTGAATATTATCAACTTTTTAAAATGTTCGATAACAGGCTATCTCAGTGAAAATTATCAAAGGTGTTATTAAGGATTAAAAAATTGATTCTAAGGTCAAATAAACATATAAAATAAGTTTTAAACTTAGAGCAGGTGAAACTTGGATAAATTTTGGGTTTCATATATCCTAGAAATTTGTAAATAAACCATCCACAGTTTTTTATTCATGAACATGCCATATATAATAATTTTATAATGATTAACATGGAAACCTCACTGAAGAATTTCAAGTCCAGGCTTTCTCAAAATCATAGAAGTTAAAAAACACTTTTAAAATTAGTTTACGAAATCAACAAATACTCACCTAAGCCGAAAGGAAGGTAAAACTCAGGTATTTCTAGAACTCCATTCTTCAGAAACCTCTCCGGTCTGTAAGTGTGTGGATCATCCCAAAACTCCTCGTTCATCATACAAGAGTTGAAATTTACCACGAGCATTGTGTCCTAAGGAAAGGGAATAATGCAGAAACTTTAAACATTTAGGAAAACTTGCACTGGACTGTTTTATCAAAATGACAAAATCCAGCCAATAAAGTGTGAGGTTTAAATTTAATATGTGGAGGACTGGGCTTTGCTCGGTTGTTTTACTGTAACTTAAACTGATGTGGTTAAGCCTGTCCAAATGCTTTCTTCCACTCTATTTATGAATCGGTGTAAGATTACTTAATTTAAATTTTCCTTGTCATTCCGTAACCAAAAAGGCAACCCACATAGTCAAAAATAGCTTGTCAACAAGACTTGTGTTTTACAGCAAATTAAACTACCTAGGTTGACTCTAAAGCTAAACTTCACCTACATACACATGTTAATCAAATCAGAGCCGTTTTGGAGAGATGGAAAATATATACAAACAAATAAGTAAGAACTGTCCATTCAAAGTAACAGGCATTTTTTATATGCGATTTTATAAATTAGATCAATCAATTATTTGTCAAAAAATGGAAAATAAGTGCATATAATTAACTTTCTCTTGACACAATCTTTTGAGATAAGGCTTGAGGGCAGAACTTTTAAATATTGTCATTTCAGTGCTTTTAACAGGTAAATTTTATTATTTTTTGGGTCGTAGTAATTTTTATTTATTTTTTCACAGTTATGATTTTAATTTTTATGAAAAAGTTATATTAAATTGTACTCAACTATATTCAACTGTAAACTTTGTTCTTATACAAAATGGAATTGGGGAAGATCATTAGTAGAAACCAAAACAGTTCTTAAGCTATTTACGTCATTGAATCGTAGGTAGTTGAACTGTTTTTTGAAGTATTATTGAATGTGTGCACAACTTTTTAGAAACCAATGGAAGAAAACAGAACAGAAATTGGAAGTAAAATACACTCAGTTCCACAAGCAAAGCCGTGTTCTAAATAGCTATTTATGTATCAAGGAATCCAGCATTGGCTTATAACTATGGACACTTGAAGTGTAGCTAATAATGATACAACCCAATTTTCAAGAGTTGTGATAAAAAAATCGTTCTTAATCACTTCTTTCAACTCAATAATCCTGAACAATAATTTATGATCAAGTAAAACATTAACATTTTTGTCGTGTCGACCACTTACTTTGGGGATGTTGTAGCCCTGGAGGGTTGTGTCCTTGAGGGCTCTGTGAGGGATACCGAAGGTGCGTCCCATGAACAGCCGGACTGACTCCAACACTACGGCCTCCATGTAGGGCATGCTGAAACAGATTTTAAGATCACTTTGCACTCTTTTAATATAGATAAAAACAGCGTGGATATAACATTCCAATTCCCCTTAACTCATTTTCCCTAGGTTAGACCTAAGTCCTCTTTAAGAACAGGATGCAGCACTTGCTGTGTAGTTTTGTTACCAAGGCGGACATGTTCCTTAGACAGGACTAATTAATAATCAGTTTAACAAGTTTGTAATTGAATGTTTGTAATTGATTCGCGAAATTGTTGTTCAGGTCTCCTTTCGCGAATCAATTACAAATATGTGTAGTTATATGAGGATGGTGTTGTGGATCTATGGATGAACATAGTGCTCTCTAGTGTGGGCGTTCATCCCAATCAACCATCCACAAGCTATCGATTAAAACTACCCACAAATTCGTGCCTTCAAGTTGATAGGTTACAGGACACTTCACTGTTCCAGACTTGTTATACTCTTGTAATGTACAGATAGTCAACCATTTTATATTTATTTATTTACATACAATATTTATTTATTTACATGGTATTACACTACTCTTACAACTTATAATTTCAAGATTAACAAACAGCAATTATGGCAATTGTAACTGTAATTGTCCAGTCAGATTATTCGATCATATCAAATATTCGAGGGAAAAAATTGTGGGATGGCTGAAAATTGGCACACATGATCATTAGACCCATCTAAACATCAAGGCTGGGGTGTCCGCTCAAGGAAAGAAGGTGAAGTGTTTCAGAAAGGGAGGTCTTGGGCTCGAAATTTTCTAAATAAATCCATCACAAATTCTCTTTCATTTTTTAAATTTTATTAAAAGGAATATTTTGGTAAAAACAGATCTCAATTATCTTAACTCGTTTCAAAATGAAGGCCATATTTGTGATTTTCTTGTATTTACATAATTCCCTGCGTCTTGTGCACCAGTTAAATTTTTTTTTTCTGATTCCAGATTCTTTAACCTTTTAACCTTAGTTAGAAAATAACATGTCACATACCTTTACTTTTAAAATGTTAGATTTTCTATTAAACAAGATTTTTTTGAAAAAAATCTTATTTTTATGGATTGTTACTTGATGAATCATTTTAGAGGTAAGGTCGCAATGATCAAGAATTTGGAATCAAAACAAAAATTTCTAACCGGTTTTCAAAAGACATAGTACTCTGTGAAAATCAGTCCTTTCTGTAAAATTAATTTTACAGATTTTGAAAAACAAATTCTGTTTTTATATTCTCATCAGCGTTCTTACTTGGGTCGGTCGTTGAGGTTGGGCAGTCGGTCGCGACCGACCACGCGGTCGATCTCCTCCTGCGCCTTGCGCTGGACGTCGGGGTACAGCAGCATGTAGAGGAAGCAGAAGCCGAGAGACTTACTCGTCGTCTCCGAGCCCGCCATGAACATGTCCAGACAGATCGCCAGCAGCTGGTCCTCTGTACACGACACAACGTACAGTTGACCCTCACTAACTCGAAATTCCACAGAAAACAATTTTACTTCGAGTTACATATAGTTCGACTTAGGCCATACTTAGTTTGAGTTGTAATTCTTACTTAATTTCAAATTAAAGATATTGAGCTAAATACAAGTTACAGTGCTAAACAATAGTGACGCTAAACCGAATATGATTCATTAACACTTTGCAACTGTTACGCTGGGGTTTCAAATCAAAAAGGTCCAGTGAGTAAACTTCAAGATATAGAGAATAACTTCAAATTATAGAGGTAAAGTGCCAATTTAATTTGATTTTTCTTCTGAACTTCAAGTTATATAGGTAATTAAGCATTGTATCTACTTACAGAGGTAATATATAACCATAAAATTATTTCAAGTTATGCATGGTTTTTATTTTGACAGTTTTTTTTCTAGGGGGTCAAAAATAATTCAAGTTATCAAAGATTTTAAGTTAAAGAGGTTTTGAATTGTCGGGAGTCAACTAGTTATTTTGTTGGGCATTCTACAGTCAGGCCCGGCGACAGGATTTTCGGGCCTCTGTGCAACCTGCATCCCCGGGCCCTAAAATCTGGCGGCCTTTTTTTTCTTTTTACTTAATACGTGTGTTTTTTGGCCCCTTTATAGCAATTTCGGGCCCTTTGGCTGTTTCCGGGCCCCCTGCGAGCCCGGGCCCCTATGCATTTGCCCCCCCTGCCCCCCCCTGTCACCGGCCCTGTCTACAGTATACATTCTATCATAATAATTTATAATTGTCACAATAAGTAATTGACTGGATAGCCAAGTGGATAAAGCGCTCACCTCATAAGCTGAGGGTCGCCGGTTCAATTCCTGACCGGATCGAAACTGGGACCAGTTGCCATTTGTCATTGGGCTATGAATTAATGATACTATCTAACAAAAGGTCGCTATTAGATAATAATAAGACCCGGGTTTGGACCGTTCCTGATCAAAACGTCAAAAATGCTACTGGCGATGAAAGACACAGTCAACATCTTTCTTTAAAGATGATAAACTTGCTGCCAGAGAGTTGATGCTGCCAACAGGATTTGGTTCAGGCACATAGAATGAAACATCAGGACAAAATTGGACCAATGTTCAGGATATAATGGATCTAAAATATTATTTGAAATTTTGACAATGATAAAGGAACAATGGACAGGCAACCGAAAAGTGTCTACTAACTGGAAATATTGAGGATCGTAAGTTTGATGAGAGGGGATGCTAAGAGATTGGATGGGTTTTGCTTTACAACATTTTTTGAAATCATGGAAAAATTAGTTCTTTATAACCTATTTTATCAAACATTTTTAAGGCCGTCTTTCAAAAACTTAATTTTTTGTCAACTTTTAAATAAAACGTTTTGTAATAGGGTAAAAATATTATTACAAAAAAATTATGTAAACCAGCAGATAGAGGAAGATGAAATAGAGGCTAATAAGCACACTCGGGCAACTTGGACTGCTAAACTGATGATGATGATGATGATGATGATGTTAATTATATGTATTACACATTAACTATAGCAAATGAATCCGGTGTGATTTTGAAATTGCTATGATTTTAAATTAATTTTATCATAAATTATCATTGTCTTGATGTGTTGGTCTTCAGTCCCTTCACGGGGGCCACATCAAATAGATTACAGTACTATTACAGGATATTTGGTCATAATGTACCTGAAAAACTGGGTTTGCGCTCTGGCGAGTTGAGCATCTGTAGGTAGACATCCATGAGATCTCTGGGCTTGTCTGGGACGAATGTTGCCTTGTGGTTGTCCAGTTCTGCCTAAAAAAAGACACGTGGCAATGAATCAATGTGGCCCATTTGTAGTGTTTCAAATAAAGTTAATTATTAAAATTAAGTTTGGAATCAATTTGTGGAGAGGAAACAAACCAGAGTTCATAAGTATCATGACATATTACCATTTCATAGAAAAAACATATTTAAAGAATTTTTGAATGTTATTTTTAAGTATTTGGATAACATTGATTATAACTCGTTTTAACAGATTTCATTTGATTTGGTTTACATTCAAATTCGAAGTATAACTGACAAAATCACATAATTGTTATTGTAGGTCAAACTTAATTTGATAAAAGTCGGACAAAACATTATGTTTGAATTATTTCGTTTTGAGTTTAGGGTTTATGATTTTTAACTCAACTGTCAGGATACCACAGCTTGGATCTTGGAGAATACAGTATTTCACACCCTTGCTTTACGCCGATAACACCACGTTACTTCTCAGTGAGAAAACATCAGACAAAATTACAGCAACATCCTACATTGCTCTCAACACACCTTATGAATCCTAATGTAGTGATGTCCTTGCACTTAAACCCTCGAAAAGAAAATAAATAGCATTTTGGAGGTGAGCAGTTATATGTGCCGAATCTCTCTGACAAGAAAATTCCTTGGAATCACTCTAGATAATAACCTAACTGGAACCTTAACTGGAAGTAAGTCAAGCTAGTTTTATTTATTTAGGGTTTTAAACTTGCCCTCAAAAACTTCCACAGTTGCTTGTGGATGTACATGAACTTGTTGTAGCCCGAGATCTCAGGAGCGAGGTATTGCAGGACGGGGAACTGGCTGAACAGAGCTCCGACCATGTCGATGTTGGCAAACAACTCCGTCAACAAGCCTTGCAGGTCCTGCAGCTCCTGCAACCGAACAACAACTCCGTAAACAAACCTTGCAAAGTTCCTGCAACCAAACAACACGGTGTGGTTATGCTGGAGAACGTAAGCATCAACAAGCTCGCAATCATTCAACATTAAATGATTTCCAATACAAACCTTGGCAAGGATAAGTGTAACAAAGTTATCATAGATGTATAAAAAAGAAGTAACAGTTAGTTATTTGTGTGTTACTCGAGTAAAGGACATGATTGTCTCACGAGTGAAAATGTTGGCGCCTGAGCTTGCCGAGGGCGTCAATTTTCATGAGGGAGAATGTGCTGTGCTCTCGAAATACACACAACATTTTTCTCCCACCTGCAATAATAAATACCCAATCTATAAATATTTATTTCATTAACTGTGTAATCAACAAACAATAGCCACTTTGTTTTTATCTGCAATAAGCGCCTGCATCCGAGTAGCTGCAACTGTCCATGCACTAGCGATCACCTGATTTTCGCAAACATTCTTATACACTCAATTAATTCATTAATGTTCTTTTCTTACAGCTGATTGTTTTCAAGGTTTTTCCTATGCGATTATTCCTTTCAGCTGTCAGGGCCTGCAATCTTTTCACCCCCAACATATTTGCATGGCTGCATTGATTTCAATATTACAGTAGAGCGCCGATTATCCGAACGTCGATCATCCGAACCGTCGGTTAACTGAACGCCGTAATAATTCATATTTTGAACATGATTCTCAAGCAATTCAAATTCGCGAGCCTACCGAAACTCCCGTCTCACCGGGATATCCATGTATTCTGATAGATTTCATAATAAAATTACGTGAATAATTTTTGTTTGATCATTTCTTAGCCTTTTTACTACTAGGAATTACGTTACATATATAATTTTAAAATGCTTTCTTTTCATGTTCGATTATCCGAATATTCAGTTATCCGAACACCCCTTGTCCTCAATTAGTTCGGATAATCGCCGCTCTACTGTATTCATAAGGGTTCTTTAATGTTATTCCTAGCGGGAGACAATGTATTATTTTACTCATTCATTATAAGGAGCAAAACATGTCTAAGCAGGTGGTGGAAAACAAATTTTAGTTGTGGATGAATTATTTGTACTTTAAAAAATAAAATCTTAAGTGTTTTGTGTTTTGGAATCGAATATAAAAAATTGGACATCTGCCCTTTTACTTATTTAACAAAGGTAAAATAGCACAAAATTTTGCACGATTAATAGCATATCTATCCCACGGAAAGAATTTCAGTGGCATATGTTTCATAGAAAACGTGCTTCAAATTAACTTACTAAGTAAAATATTGACTTTAAAAGTAAATTTTGTTGCTAAATCCAATTTATCAAAGTTTAATTAAGTTTTAACTAAAATTGTTGAGTGTCGGAAGACTCCTCACCTTTTCTTCAGGGTTGTAGCGGATGCCTGCCAACATAGACCACAAGGTGTTGAGGACGCAGACGTTGAAAGCGTTGGACATTTCCACCAGAACTCCGTTCTTGCCGTTCTTCCCGACTCTCTTTTCGAATGCATCCACCAACGCTGCCGCCTCGTCCTCCGTCAGACCTGCCATCGTCTTGCGGCCGAAGCCGAACTCTCGCAAGTGTCGGAGAACAAATCGCTTCTGTTCTTGCCAGAATTCTTCGTCAGTTAAGATTAATCCTGGGAAAATAATTTCTTATAATGTTAATTAACCGGTCCGAAAGTTTCTAACTTAGCAGGGTAATTTATTTTCCTGGATATTCAGAGTAACTGCAACCTATAACTTTCACAAAAATAAATAAATTTATTTATGCCATTCAGGGAGAGAGTATAAAGTAATGAGTAAAATGATTTTTTATGATTTGGTATTTACATGTAAATTTATTAATTTATTTTTCTTAAACTTTTCGTATGTGATTCATATAAATGTTACAATCAATTGCTAAAGAAATTTAAATAATAGATGAATAATTTACTAAAAGTATAATACACTTTTACCACAAATATAAATATACTTAAGTTGCAAAAATACAAACTCTATTAAGTAATTTATTTAAATGTTGTAAAAAATAAAAGTATGCACTCATCCAAAATTTGCTAAGAAACTCACTGTTTCAACAATAAAATTGAATGTCAAATAAGTTGTGACAGGCTACTGTGGTCTAAGAACACATAAGACAAATCCTGGTTTTCGGGTGACGACCATGATGGTGAAGAGATGGAAGTAGTGCCAACATTTCTAACACAATGCAATAGTCTATAAAGTCCATAACAGTCCAAGGGCTGCTACTTCCATCTATTCACCATCGTGGTCGTCACCCGAAAACCAGGATTCGTCTCAATGAAATTGGAATTTATGTTGTGACTCTTTGGCAGGAACGGCTCAAGAGTTTTTGGCGCCCTAGACGAGAGTATTGCCCGGCGCCCTCCTCCAATTGAAGACGTTATCAAACAAAAGTACTGTTATAGCTGTTAATTTTTAGGTGTAGGTTTTACTTAATTTCATTGATAATAATAATAAGTGCAGATCGAATGCACATTGAGAATTCAATGGTATAATATAATCATGAAACACTTAGGCAAAAAATATTATGAACAAAGTTGTAAACACAAAAACGTGTTCCTTTCACAAGAAGTGCCTTGCTAACCTGGAGATTTCCCCCATGTTGATCTGTATTCTGTTGTTAATTTTGGTGTAAAAACACAGCCCGACTCACGTATTTTATACATTTGGCTAAAAGTAAAAAACCAAACTACTTAACGATGAAGACTTCAAGAGAACGTATAATGACAGGTGCTAATTATTGGTAAAGAATTCGATTAAAGGACAGGTTGGGGGTTTCCACCACTGGTGATAAGTTTTGAAGTGATATAAAGAGTATAACTACTCTAGAGAGCGTGTAAAGCTATTCCTGAATTATAACCTTATAATTTAAACCTAGAATTTAAGTCCACCATTGGCGTTCGTGTTTATTTATTTTTGCACCCTGCTATCTTTAAAATTGCGACCATCCAGCACCCTTTTGGCGCCCTAGGCAATCGCCAAGTTCGCCTTATGGTAGTGCCGGCCCTGCTTATTGGCCCTCACCTCTGCGCACGCCCCAGGTCCTGGTCTCGTAGAACGGCCCCTGCGGCCGGCCGTCGAACTCCTCCTTGGTCATCATCTCCTTGACTGCCTCGTAGCTGATGCACACCACGGTCCGATCCTTCAATCACAATAATTATAAATTTAATTGATTAACAAATACAGTTGCATATCATACATACATTTTTAGGTTAGAATTTTATTAATGTAAGGTTAATGTATCTTCTGCTTATGTTAATTTATCTTCATTCGTATGAAATTTTCTATTTTATACAAATGCTTTTTCAAACAGCCATTTTAAAGACTATCTTTAACACTTCAGATTTTTTTCTCCTTTAAATTGTTTGATAATTTGTCATAAAAATTAGGTCAGTTATATCGTAAATGGTTTTTGGTGATAGTATACGGTAACGAAGGTGAAATCGATTTTGTAAATTTTACTTTCCACAAACCTCATTAATTGTATGATCAATTAATTATTTTTTTTAAGGGATTCACAAATGTAAAGGGTATAACGAAGTCATTATCTGACCAGTTATAAATCAGTTTTGAAAATCATTTTACTAAATATTATTCTCGATGCTGTTTTCTGTTAAATTATTATGTGTTTCCATCAAGAAAAAGAAGTTCTGTTATTGCCTCATTTTGTTAGAGGTATAGGAAAGGATAGCTAATATGTTGTAGTAAAAATACAAATCACAGAATTCAAATAAAATTCTGTGTACAAAGTTTTAATTACTTAGTCTCTTTCAACAGGTTTCTATTTGAGTATTGAAATTAAATTGATAGCAGTGTGGTACATTAGACTCCCTCTCATCTATATATTCCCGTCTGGGGGTTTTCCGGTTAAAACTACGTTCCCTAAAACATGTTAAACTACAACTCTTATGCATACTACTGTATAAGCCATACTCTTATTTAGACTTGTGATTACTGGTCTTGCCCATGAGAATCGTAGATGCGGGATTGTCCGTTTCCTGTTGATCATGTCCAATTAAACCGATGTGTTGACAAAAATCATCCGATTGAAAATATGTCATTTTCATGGAGTGTGGTATGGTTAAACCGTTGTCTGGCTGAAAGGTGTCCAGATAAGAGAAAGCCTTCCGTAATGCCAACAAAATAAAATTGTTATCCTTCCCATTTGTTTTTACAAATATTTTGTGGTCGAGTTGTCTGGCGACCATGTATAGTCTCACCTTGCCGATGCGGAGGCCGACACAGCCGGAGTTGTAGCGCTGGGCCATCTTGGCCGTGGCCAGGTACAGGTAGCCGCCCATCTCCTTCCGCAGCCGATGGATGGCCAGCGCTGAGCCCACCACGGGCCACCACGCCGGGCCTGGGCCAGACATAAGGCATTTATTGATCATTAGGCATTTCACATTCACAGGCAAGCCAAATAAATCTTTCCACCACCTACTATCTAAAGTCGTCTTTTAGTCCCTGGAATAGAATACTAAAGTACTAGTTTATACTCCATAGGATTTACTTACTTACTTTTTCTCCATGGGACTAAAAGTAATCTCATAAAAAATATATGGGGAGAAATCCAGCAACGCAGCGATGGACGGTGAGAAAATGTGGCAACATTGTCGATTTTCATTTGCTTACTCTAAATTTAATTCAAGAAATTCAGTGTTTCAACTTAAGAAAACAAAATCAAATGCATTTCATAGCCAGGTAATAATTTTCTTGTATGAATTAAGTTGGCAACACTGAATATAAAAACACATGATTTAGAGTTTGTTGTTACCAATATGCTGAACATTTTACAAACATATGGGACCTACAGTTGCGTTAGAGGAGTGTATGTTGCAGAATATTACAGATTTCTGGAGGTAGTTTTTTAATTAATACACTTTAGAAAAAATAGCGTTAAAAATGTTGTGAGTAAATGGTTGTTTAAATTGCCTAAGTACCTTATGTTATATATTTATATATGTGATTCTAATCTGGCGTAGTTTAAAGGAGAAATGGATCATATGAAGATAAAGTTATATTGTCAGTTATAACTCAACTGTGCCTCAGCTCCGCCATCGGGCGACAACAGTTTCCCTCACGGAGAAAAAGTTGGACTTGAGTCCTTAGATGCACAAATAACTATTACATGTATCTTCATCGGTTCTAATTCTAAATCACACATCTTAGGCTGTATCACAGTTGGCATAAAATTCATAATTTCTTTTAAGGTCATTGAACATAAAACAAGAGGCAATAGCAAAACATAAAAAACAAAACAAAAGATTATCGTAAATTACTAAAATGTACGTGCACAATTTGTCTATTTTTTTGCAAACACATTATAAAACTAAGTTAAAAATTAAATTGTAGACTAGATTAGATGAAAAATTAAATAAAAATTAATAATACA
The DNA here is from genome assembly GCA_035578135.1 of Flexamia atlantica. NCBI lineage: Eukaryota > Metazoa > Arthropoda > Insecta > Hemiptera > Cicadellidae > Flexamia > Flexamia atlantica. The sequence continues at coordinate 105,185 of JAQJVK010000216.1, read as the reverse complement.
GGTATTTAGTACCCTATCTAAAACTATCAGCAATCACAGAATCAGGCAGCTAAAATCAGTGGGTATAATACAGTGGGTTACAGCATAACAAATTTAATCTTTTTGTTCAAATTTTCTCAAGTTTAAATTAATTAAGTGCATTGAAATTTTATTACACATTCTCATGCCCATAATGATTTCTCTAAACACACATATATGGCAAGTCAGTTTTTACCTTATATTATTATCAGGTGTTGAATCACCACATCACACCATACATTACTTCTCAATTACTTCTCAATTGCACATTACTTCTCAATCAATACTTGACTTAGGTCTACTTTTAAAAGTATGGGTACCAGAGGCAAGTGTAGGTAAAAGTATGTTGTCATATAAGCAAAATATTTATGAATTAATTGTGTAAAATGGGTTTTAGCGCTTCAGTCAAACAGTTACCACAAGACGTGTGAGTTCTCTACTTATTACTCAATGTGTCAAAACAATGATATGATCCATACTGAAGCAGGCCGAGTGGTTTCAGCAACGTAGCTAAATAATCAGCCACCCTCAAATAAAAACGAGTATGTAATTTAGCTTGGCTCAAGTACCTAGTATAATGGAGGTCTAAGGGTGTGTGCCTAAATTGTGTTGAAAGCAATAAAGACGTTTTTCACGCGAATTATAAATATTTTTCTTTCCTACAAACTGTAGTGTCGGATTCCCATCCAATGGTTAAAATCATTATCGCACATAACATCTGAGCTGAATGCGCGCGCTATTGTACATATTGATATATATAAACAATTCAAGTTCAGTCAAATTGAAACGGAAGCGGAAAGTATAATCATTAGGAGCGCATATGTCACGGACGCTTATATATAGGCGTCTTTGTTGCGCAGTAACTGCTCACGCTGCGTCTGCTGATTGGATCATTGTTGTTGTTTCCAATCAGAAGCTAAAGAAGCGGTAGTGCACAACAAAGATGCCCATATGCCGAGACCCTAGCGCGTAAGTAATCAGCTGTCGTGCTGACAAGCAGTAGTAAGTGGCCTACATTACGTCGCTAACCCAGGAAGGGCAGTTACAATATTCACACTCGTAACCCGAACGCCGGCGCCGTGCTTTGCACGGCGTGCAAAGTCTACATAATTGGCCCTGTGAACAAAACCACGATGTGCCGTGTAGACTTACAACACGGTGTGCTTTTGATCATAAGGCCGATGTAGACTCTGCATGACGTGCGATGCACGGCGCATACGGTGCACGAGCTGAATGGTAGTGATGTACGATACGGTACGTATCGCGATACACAGGGGACGATACGATATTTTGAAAACGAGAAATATCGTGCCGAATTCCCAAAAATGATATTCGATCACGTATCGGCACATAGAGGCGATATTTACGATATTTCACGATATTATCGAATGTTTATGGGAAATCCGCTAATTTTCTTAACATATTAATAAAACTTGGCTTGTGACTTCATCTAATTGAGATCTGCTTGATTAAGGTCTAAAATTCCCCATTTTGATATTTCATTGGCAGCACCTCAGCACCTGCATACTCATGTCCCATGTTATTCTTATAGAGAATATGCATGCTCATTTATGAATATACGTTGGAAAATCTTGGTGTGAGGCACCATTTTAATTATTTATTTAAACATTTGAAATTTGCTGAGTGTGTAACGGGGGTAATTACAGTATTTAGTTGCCTGTTATATTATTTTAAACTGTTTCGGTCGATACGATCCGATACGTATCGTTTTCTATATTTAGGGCGATACGATACGCACGATACGATACACACCTTCGATACGTAAAAAAACATAATTTTTATATAGACATAAGGTCTACGGTCTTCTTAACTTAGTTTATAGTGTAAAAAATTAATCAAAGGGAAAAATTCACGTTTTAGCAAATTTTGGGACACTTTGGAACTTTCTAAACTAACCTTAAAGTGGCTTGAATTTTGATTTATTGTTTATTAGAATAATATTTAATTTTGTATTTTATATTACCATTGCAAGTGTTTCTAAGTGTCACCAATTTACATTTTAGGAGCATAAAATTCTTAAACAAGAGTATTAAAATTTGATAAAGTAAATCTAAAATTAAATGATGTACTAAGAGTTTTGGGAAATTAAATGCAAAAAATCTAAATTTCAAAATATTAAGGTTATGTAAATAAAATAATGGTTATTATTTTTCATAAATAACCATTTTAATTGTACAAATTACATTAACCTTGCGTAATTCTTCGCCCGAGTCAATCGAAATTTTAGAATCACTTTTTGGCCTATTCACTGTATGCAAGTGGGAACTATTCATTCCCATTGAAAATCATTATTCGTAGATAAATTATATGTTTTAAAATTGGCAAAATATCGTATTTTAGTTTCTTTCTTACAGAGTAGACTTACCTGGTGGAAAGTTTTTGGGTTTCTTTGAATCCTGATATATAAGCAGACCCAGTATGAATATGAAGAGTAATATCTCGATCCACATCCTGCAACAGAAACGTGTAACTTAATGGGAAAAATACAATTTTTATATAGACAAGGTCATAGATATGGGCAGTTGAAAGTGAATATGGGGTTTCTGATGTTTTTCAACAGATATCCTAAATTGGTAATTTGATGTAAATTAAATTAAAGAGCGAGCCAGAAATCAATTTCGTGATTTCAGCGTGCAAATGTTTTGTATACAGATTAGGAATGAACGATGGAATTATAACTTTGCAAATATCACAAATTACTGTGATAGAAAATCCCCTAGTTTACCATCTTGCGGGTAAACGGCGGGAGTAACATTTAGCCCTGCAGAGTAATGCGGAAGACGAAAACGGCCGCAAAGACAATCACGCGCATTGCGAGTAAACGAGGAGAGTAACTAATGTAGCTATTATTTTGCAGTGAAAATGTGATTTTACTTTAATTTTCGAATATTCCAGATTTCCGGCTTCCGAGCAAGGGTTATCAGCCTTGATTTGTTCGGATTTCCTCTGTATGTTGTACATGAAAAATGTTTATGCACATTTGATACCTACAAACGAAAACTCATGCACAGCTCTAATGCTCTAATCAAAAAACATTTCCCGGGGCAAAATAGCTCCTCTCCTATTGGACAGGGGTATCTATATCATCCTAGTTATATTTTTAATCGACCGCGCCTAAACAATCGATGTAAGTAAAATGGACGCTCGCAATTAATTTTCCGGCGGCGCGCCACGCAGTAAAAATATTCATCTGTAGCGTTTCGACGAGATTCCAGAGTAATCCACCTCAATCGCAAAAATGAACAGTCATACTTGTTAATTCTTTTTTTAGTTATTCTTTAACCCAAATTGGTTTGTCATCAACTTTTTCATTACTATTTTCAACCGAAAATATTTCTCCTATTTGGTAACTTTTTTCTTTAAAAAACAATATTTTAAAACCTTAAATTTTTTTAACGAGCGGCATACATTTCCCGCCAACCGAACACACCGGCGACAGTAGCGGGCCGGAACTCCCGCGTTCCCGCGTTCCACGGTTATGTCAGAGATTATACAACGCAGCAGCCGCGCCGTGCCGATCCCGCCGCCAGAGGAAAGCGGAGGTCGGAGAAAGTGGTCCGGGTCCGGCCGGAAGAGACTCTCAAAACACCGATTGCGCAACGGAGGCCGCTCAAGGTGTGGGTCAAGTGCTCGAATTCGAGCGCCGGGGCCGCGGCGCAGCGTCCCTCCGCTCCGACACGGCATCAGTCGATAATATGACGATAGTAACTATGATAATATGATAATATCGGCAACTATGATAATATGATCGATAGTGGATGATGAGAATCGATGCGATCAAAATCTACATTTTTTTCATAGCCCGGGTGATAAAACCGTGAATACAGTACACCTCGGATTTTCCGGACCCCACATTATCCGGATCCCGGATTATCTGGACTGGTCCATCCCAAAAATTTAATAATTGAAATCACGGTAAAAACATGATTTTAGCGAGTTTACGGGGGAAATGCGCCTTCTAAAAGTAAAATACAAACATAATTCGTTACTGTACTCATTTAGAATCACAATAATTGAAGGAATCACATTGCCTAAATAGTACATTATAGCATTTTCATGAACATAGTTTTCTGGATCGCTACTTGGGGCGCTGTCAGTAATCAACAAAGGCGTAGGCCTACAGCAATTTTTTCGAGTTAGTTTTTTGCTGGAATTTGATGTGTTCCGTTATTTCTTAAGAATAGTTACTGTAATAAGTTTTGAGTTGCTTATTATTCGAAGTTTGAGTCATTTTGAGTTATAATTATATTATCTTAATAAATTAAACAATTTAATTTGGCGTTTTATTCCAAGCCTAAACCGTAAGTACGGTAAAAGTTAACATTATATTCGTACGATTAATAATAAAGTTTAGGTCTTAAATTTGTTTCAAAATTAAACCTCCGAAAATTTGAAAGGTTAAAATGTTGTACAGTCTTGATATGCTATTTTCAGCATCAATTTAGTACGGGCTAAGGTACGCAATCTCTATTTAGGCGATATTGTAATAACATCGGATTATCCGGATTTTTTGTTATCCGGATCGGTGTTCCGCCACATTAATCCGGATAATCCGAGGTGTACTGTAGTTACAATCGATATATCATGGACGGATTTCAGGGGGTGCCATTCTTCTTGATTTTCGTTGGATTTTTTTCAGGGAATGGACAATTTTTCCTGCAGAACGTTTGAATAAATAAAGGTTTTTAAAATAATTTTGATTCAATTTCTCTCGGAATGTTTGTTTATTTATGTTTCGCCCCAGTTTTTGTCTTCCATACTGAAAGCTTTTTATAACTTTAAAAAGTATTTTTTCTTTTACTTTTTGATGTAAAAAGTAAAAAGTGCAAAAAGAAGAGGGTCGGTGGCGCAGTTGGTAGCGCACTCGGCCTCACACTGTGGCTGTGGATGTCGTAGTTTCGGGTCTCGACGTTTTTATTCACCCTTGTACTGTACCGGCTCACTCCTTGCTTTGCTTGTCACCTTTCACTCACAGGCTTGGGGCCCATGTGGGGGAATGCAAGTAAACCCCTCTTTAAAAAAACGTTCGTAAAATAACTTATGCTACCTGATAAATTTTGTTATTTCCAAATGAAATTCCTTAGATATTTTCTATCAAAATGGCCTATATTTTCAACTACTACCATTGACTTTACATCTCCTACAAAGAGATGTAAAGTCAATGCTACTACTTGCAAGTTTTGAATTTATTACAATACTTTTCTAAGTAGTTTTTGTAAATTACAAATGCTTTTTTGCTTTTTACTGCGTGGTTTTCAGAATTTGATTGAGCTACAACATAAAATATAATGACGTGAAATTAGATACATTAGTTGAAATGGCGACCTAACCAGGAAGTTATTTTAAGCCAAGTATGAACCAGCCCTTTTACTGACTAAGTCCGACATATTCTTTACACAGCACTGTTAATTAATAGCCCACATCCAACGGCAACTAAGGGACCTACATTTTAACGTAGGACCCGAACCACAATTTCCCCGGTTAACAATTTACGAACTGGTCTAATTATGAGGATGGTCCCATGAACGAGTACTCAATTCTTGTAAAATGTCTTAAAACGGGCCATTTAAATATGAGCTCGAATTCTGAATCTGAGCATACAACACCTCCGAACGTTAGGTTGGTCAGCCGGCATCCCCAGAGACTTATGACCTAAATCCGCCCGTGTCTCCGCTCCGACGCGACGCGCGGGGAGAATACGGTAACAATCGATAATATATAGTCGATAATGAAAATCGAGACAACCGATAACCTTCAGTTTTTTCCATAGCCCAGGTTATAAAACCGTGAATAGTTTATTTGCGATTGTTACTCAGTTCAGTCGAATGTAGGTCAGTGAATTACAAAATAATGGGTGCTTGCTGTTAGGTCATAGGAAAGTTCTTCAGCACTTCCATAAATTCGCAGCACTCCATCAGAGATAACTAATTAACCTATTTCTATTTATAGAGCGACCCATACAAAACTCGGGTATAGCACCCATACACAGCCAGTGGTATTTTTTGTTCGTTTTGAAAGTGAACTGTCCGAAACCCTAGAATTAAATAGTATAGTGTTGTTCACTATTGGCAGTCCTTGAAATAAAAAAAAAAGATAAGGCGGCAATGATTTTTAATACATTTGTTTTTTGACCTGGTATTAACATCATAGTCCTGGACATGTGTGCATAAAAAAGTAAATCGACCTAACAACTCCTGACTAAGCTGAGAATTCAGCTTAATTGAGCAAATTTCACTAATTAAAATAAAAATCCCCGGAAATTCCTGCAGAGCTCCAGCCGCCATCTTGAAAAAACCATTACCTGCCCGTGTTTTCCTATATATTTTTTCAATCAACACAAAAACCATAAGAGATGCAAAGAAAGTGAAGATGACGTTTTTGTAGAGGATACAATTTCCAATAAAATAAGTGTAAACATGTTTAAAAAGTTTTTTAAAATAACCGTTGACATTATTAATATCCTAAAATGTTGTCATTCTAATATACAATGCCATTAGGAATACATGTAAAATTGGATGTAAAATGAATTTCCAAGTGCGAAGCCCTTTTGTCTTAATGAGTAATAAATTATATTAGTAGAATCCTCATGGATTGTCCAGTTGATTGACACCTCTATCATCAAAATTGGTTCCGATAAAGGGGCAATCTCACAAAAAAATAATTCCTTATGGTATTAGTTTTATTAATTCCTTAAAAACACTTTTTAGTGAGATCCCCCACACCTTTATTGTGTACCAGTTTTGATGATTGAGTTGTCAAATAAGAGGAATTTTCATCTGGATTCCATGAATATAACTCATTAAGATCAATGGGATTCACTCCTTTGGAACTTATTGTACACAAACTTTTATATGTAGGCTACCTCTTAAGTCAGGGGGATTAAAATTACAACATTTTATATTAATAATAACAGCAGTTATTTTTGAAAATTTTAAAACATGTTTATACTCATTTTATTGGAAATTCTATGCTCTACAAAAGTCACCTACGCGTTTTTGTATCTTAAGATATTTGTTGATTGAAAAAATAGAAAAACACGAACCGGAAATGTTTTTTTCAAGATGACGGCTGGAGCACATTATGGATTTCCGGGACTTTTGAAATTTTAATTAGGGAGGTTTACTTAACACCCGTACAAAGTTATAGCTTTGTCAGGATTTATTAGGTAGATTTTCGCTAAATTCTTAAACTATCCGTTTACTTTTGAAGTATTGGCCCTATTATTTTTATAATACTAAACTCAGTTTTAATGAGAGAAAGATTTTATTCGATCTATAGTGCTCAGAATTGTGATAAAGTGTTTGGTAATATAATAAGCGGTGAGTTAGTGTAACGTAATCTATGGGCTACAATTGTATGAAACATTTAATAAATTATGAGTACATAATTATGAGTAAATTATGTTTTATGGCCTTATGTCTTTCAAAAATAGCGATAAGGGTGCGGGAGTCCATATTTGTTCCCCTATAAAGAAATGATCATAGACCTATTAACCTAATAACTAATTAACCTAATAACCCCACAGCACCCCATAATTATTTTTATTTATTATTTTTAAAAAGAAGGTGCGGCCTCTTTTTACCTTGCATTTGCCCCCCCCCCCCCCCACATGGGCCTCAGGCCTGTGCGTGGGAGTTATAAAGCAAACCCAAGGAGTGAGCCGGTACAGTACAAGGATGAACAGTACTGCTAAAAGTATGCGGCATCATCGGGACTCGATCCTGCAACGCTGCCGCCACAGAACCGGGGCCGAGTGCGCTACCAACTACGCCACCGACTCACTTTAGTTTTTTTATTACTAATTTTTTCTCCGAATATTAGTTCGGAGAAAAAATATTCCTACCAAATTTAAAGGACTAAGAATGTTAATTAATTGTGGCAGCTAGAGATGCAAAATCCCCTTTAAATCAACGTACTGCGTTGAGTAAATTCACATTTTCGTTTATAAATAATTTATTTTTGTGCTATAATTTTGGGAGACTTCTAACATATTTGTAAACAAAACAAACAAATTAAAATCTTTGAGACTTAGCTCATTCATTTAGGGCCCAAAATTATTAACTATATGTAAAAAAAGATTAAAAGATAGGTGCTCGGGGTTTTTGACAAAGGAACTTGATCAAGATATCATAGAAATTAATACCCATATGTTCCCAGCATGAACTCCTCATTATAGTTTTAGGGGTTATTCTTGAACTAAATACAAATGAAAATATTATTTAGTACAAAACATGCTCAAAACTAAAAAGTTTCATTTACAGCCAATATTTAGTAGAATATTATTTATTACATCAATTTGTTATAATATTTTTATAATATTTTAAGGTAAAAAATAAAATTTCAATTTTAGTTAAAAATGAGAACTTAATACAGGTAGTTACAGGACAAAGAAGTTCAAAGTAGCGTTGATTTGAAACATTAAAATTAATAACATAACATTTCATTTGTAACAAACAAATATTATCACGGTATAAATGATGAACAATTTAATGCAAAATCCATTGGCAAAATCAGGTTGAATAAGAGAGAAAATGCTACTTTTCCTGATGCGCGGCACTGAGTCTTTATCATTGTTTCGGGTGCCCCCTCCCAGCCCCGTGCAGGCAAAACCTTAGTGCACTATATAACTTATTTTATCCAGGTAGAAATAAAGTAGCTTTGTGTTCAGGTCATTTGCATGTAATATCGTTATTGACATTAAAATGATCGATACAAATTTCAAAAAAAATTTATATAATCAATTTAATTAGTTAAACAGTTAGTTGTAATGTATTCTTTGCTTGAAGCAACTTACTGCGTAAGAATAACTAATTTCTTTATAGCATATGAAAACAACATTATTTACCTGTTAGGTAAATTACTATATAGTTATAAGCTTGATGGTTATATGCAATAATTTAATAATAATAAATGGACGCAATTTTTTTTTAAATATTCAAGCAAGTTATTATTAGTTTATTATTATTGAATGGCGTACCTATCTATACAGTTAACGTATGCAGAAAGTAAAGGTTTTGCAAAGTCAGTGACGTTTAAGGGCGAATTTTGTGTTCAATTTTTAGAAGTGAGTGGAGGGGGACTCAACAGAGAATGAACAGATGTGTTCCTCGAGGTAAACAGTAAAAACGCAATCCTTAGTTGAAAATTCGAACTTGGAGTAAAGTACTTTAAGGACAGAGATGTTCCTTCAGTGTGGATACTCGTAGTACAGTAGACTCCCTTTATACGGACACCTTTTAACCGCGGACTACTCGCCATGGAAGTGATACATGTTTAACCGGAAGATTGTTGTCGGTACACCGGCTTAACCGCGGACTACTCGCCATGGAAGTGATACATGTTTAACCGGAAGATTGTTGTCGGTACACCGGCTTAACCGCGGACTACTCGCCATGGAAGTGATACATGTTTAACCGGAAGATTGTTGTCGGTACACCGGCTTAACCGCGGACTACTCGCCATGGAAGTGATACATGTTTAACCGGAAGATTGTTGTCGGTACACCGGCTTAACCGCGGACTACTCGCCATGGAAGTGATACATGTTTAACCGGAAGATTGTTGTCGGTACACCGGCTTAACCGCGGACTACTCGCCATGGAAGTGATACATGTTTAACCGGAAGATTGTTGTCGGTACACCGGCTTAACCGCGGACTACTCGCCATGGAAGTGATACATGTTTAACCGGAAGATTGTTGTCGGTACACCGGCTTAACCGCGGACTACTCGCCATGGAAGTGATACATGTTTAACCGGAAGATTGTTGTCGGTACACCGGCTTAACCGCGGACTACTCGCCATGGAAGTGATACATGTTTAACCGGAAGATTGTTGTCGGTACACCGGCTTAACCGCGGACTACTCGCCATGGAAGTGATACATGTTTAACCGGAAGATTGTTGTCGGTACACCGGCTTAACCGCGGACTACTCGCCATGGAAGTGATACATGTTTAACCGGAAGATTGTTGTCGGTACACCGGCTTAACCGCGGACTACTCGCCATGGAAGTGATACATGTTTAACCGGAAGATTGTTGTCGGTACACCGGCTTAACCGCGGACTACTCGCCATGGAAGTGATACATGTTTAACCGGAAGATTGTTGTCGGTACACCGGCTTAACCGCGGACTACTCGCCATGGAAGTGATACATGTTTAACCGGAAGATTGTTGTCGGTACACCGGCTTAACCGCGGACTACTCGCCATGGAAGTGATACATGTTTAACCGGAAGATTGTTGTCGGTACACCGGCTTAACCGCGGACTCTCGCCATGGAAGTGATACATGTTTAACCGGAAGATTGTTGTCGGTACACCGGCTTAACCGCGGACTACTCGCCATGGAAGTGATACATGTTTAACCGGAAGATTGTTGTCGGTACACCGGCTTAACCGCGGACTCTCGCCATGGAAGTGATACATGTTTAACCGGAAGATTGTTGTCGGTACACCGGCTTAACCGCGGACTACTCGCCATGGAAGTGATACATTGTTAACCGGAAGATTGTTGTCGGTACACCGGCTCAACCGGTCATAATCGGAAGGAAATGGACAGTAGAATTTCTACAGTTTTTTCTCAACTAGAAGCGGGCAAGACAAGGTGGAATATTTTTGGCGATGAACTTCTTTGTTTTTTATCATATATTTAACTTGTCAAATGTTGAGGTTAGGTTTAATCAAAACAAACAATATTCTAAAGCCATTTTGTACGTTTGTTTATTTTTTTGAATAGTAAACAAAGGCATTACAATGTAAAAGAAACTCATTATTTTACTTCAAACAAAAGAAGGGCATCGTCAAAGATATTCCCCTTTATCCTAATTGCTTTTATTTAAAAAAAAATCTAACTGTACTGTATCGGCGCTCGTGAGGATGATTTGAGACAATGTAATCACAGGTATTGGCTTACACAGTATATATACGTGTAACATATTTAGGGAACGTCGGTTTAACCGGAAATTTGAGACAATGTAATCAAAGGTATTGGCTTACACAGTACATATACGTATAACGTATTTAGGGAACGTCGGTTTAACCGGAAATTTGAGACAATGTAATCACAGGTATTGGCTTACACAGTATATATACGTATAACGTATTTAGGGATCGTCGGTTTAACCGGAAATTTGAGACAATGTAATCACAGGTATTGGCTTACACAGTATATATACGTATAACGTATTTAGGGAACGTCGGTTTAACCGGAAATTTGAGACAATGTAATCACAGGTATTGGCTTACACAGTATATATACGTATAACGTATTTAGGGAACGTCGGTTTAACCGGAAATTTGAGACAATGTAATCACAGGTATTGGCTTACACAGTATATATACGTATAACGTATTTAGGGAACATCGGTTTAACCGGAGATTTGAGACAATGTGATCACAGGTATTCGCTTACACAGTACATATACGTATAACGTATTTAGGGAACGTCGGTTTAACCGGAAATTTGAGACTATGTAATCACAGGTATTGGCTTACACAGTATATATACGTATAACGTATTTAGGAAACGTCGGTTTAACCGGAACTTTGAGACAATGTAATCACAGGTATTGGCTTACACAGTACATATACGTGTAACCTCATTTAGGGAACGTCGGTTTAACCGGAAATTTGAGACAATGTAATCACAGGTATTCGCTTACACAGTATATATACGTATAACGTATTTAGGAAACGTCGGTTTAACCGGAAATTCGAGACAATGTAATCACAGGTATTGGCTTACACAGTATATATACGTATAACGTATTTAGGGAACGTCGGTTTAACCGAAAATTTGAGACAAAGTAATCACAGGTATTGGCTTACACAGTATATATACGTATAACGTATTTAGGGAACGTCGGTTTAACCGGAAATTTGAGACAATTTAATCAAAGGTATTGGCTTACACAGTATATATACGTATTACGTATTTAGGGAACGTCGGTTTAACCGAAAATTTGAGACAATGTAATCAAAGGTATTGGCTTACACAGTACATATACGTATAACGTATTTAGGGAACGCCGGTTTAACCGGAAATTTGAGACAATGTAATCACAGGTATTTGCTTAGACAGTATATATACGTATAACGTATTTAGGGAACGTCGGTTTAACCGGCAATTTGAGACAATGTAATCACAGGTATTGGCTTACACAGTATATATACGTATAACGTATTTAGGAAACGTCGGTTTAACCGGAACTTTGAGACAATGTAATCACAGGTATTGGCTTACACAGTACATATACGTGTAACCTTATTTAGGGAACGTCGGTTTAACCAGAAATTTGAGACAATGTAATCACAGGTATTGGCTTACACAGTACATATACGTATAACGTATTTAGGGAACGTCGGTTTAACCGAAAATTTGAGACAATGTAATCACAGGTATTGGCTTACACAGTATATATACGTATAACGTATTTAGGGAACGCCGGTTTAACCGGAAATTTGAGACCGTGTAATCACAGGTATTGGCTTACACAGTATACATACGTATAACGTACTTAGGGAACGCCGGTTTAACCGGAAATTTGAGACCGTGTAATCACAGGTATTGGCTTACACAGTACATATACGTATAACGTACTTAGGGAACGTCGGTTTAACCGGAAATTTGAGACCGTGTAATCACAGGTATTGGCTTACACAGTATATATACGTATAACGTACTTAGGGAACGTCGGTTTAACCGAAATTTGAGACCGTGTAATCACAGGTATTGGCTTACACAGTACATATACGTGTAACGTATTTAGGGAACGTCGGTTTACCGGAAATTTAGACAATGTAATCACAGGTATTGGCTTACACAGTACATATACGTATAACGTATTTAGGGAACGACGGTTTAACCGGAAATTTTAGACAATGTGTAATCACAGGTATTAGCTTACACAGTATATATACGTATAACGTATTTAAGAAACGTCGGTTTAACCGGAAATTTGAGACAATGTAGTCACAGGTATTGGCTTACACAGTATATATACGTATAACGTATTTAGGGAACGTCGGTTTAACCGGAAATTTGAGACAATGTAATCACAGGTATTGGCTTACACAGTACATATACGTATAACGTATTTAGGGAACGTCGGTTTAACCGGAAATTTGAGACAATGTAATCACAGGTATTGGCTTACACAGTATATATACGTATAACGTATTTAGGGATCGTCGGTTTAACCGGAAATTTGAGACAATGTAATCACAGGTATTGGCTTACACAGTATATATACGTATAACGTATTTAGGGAACATCGGTTTAACCGGAAATTTGAGACAATGTAATCACAGGTATTGGCTTACACAGTATATATACGTATAACGTATTTAGGGAACGTCGGTTTAACCGGAAATTTGAGACAATGTAATCACAGGTATTGGCTTACACAGTATATATACGTATAACGTATTTAGGGAACGCCGGTTTAACCGGAAATTTGAGACAATGTAATCACAGGTATTGGCTTACACAGTATATATACGTATAACGTATTTAGGGAACGTCGGTTTAACCGGAAATTTGAGACAATTTAATCAAAGGTATTGGCTTACACAGTATATATACGTATAACGTATTTAGGGAACGTCGGTTTAACCGGAAATTTGAGACAATTTAATCAAAGGTATTGGCTTACACAGTATATATACGTATTACGTATTTAGGGAACGTCGGTTTAACCGGAAATTTGAGACAATGTAATCAAAGGTATTGGCTTACACAGTACATATACGTATAACGTATTTAGGGAACGCCGGTTTAACCGGAAATTTTAGACAATGTAATCACAGGTATTTGCTTAGACAGTATATATACGTATAACGTATTTAGGGAACGTCGGTTTAACCGGCAATTTGAGACAATGTAATCACAGGTATTGGCTTACACAGTATATATACGTATTACGTATTTATGGAACGTCGGTTTAACCGGAAATTTGAGACAATGTAATCACAGGTAATGGCTTACACAGTATATATACGTATAACGTACTTAGGGAACGTCGGTTTAACCGGAAATTTGAGACAATGTAATCACAGGTATTGGCTTACACAGTATACATACGTATAACGTACTTAGGGAACGCCGGTTTAACCGGAAATTTGAGACCGTGTAATCACAGGTATTGGCTTACACAGTATACATACGTATAAAGTATTTAGGGAACGTCGGTTTAACCGGAAAACCAGTTATCCGGTTGGGTCTCGACCCCGCGGTGTTCGGATAAGCGGGGTCTATAGATCCTAACTATCGAGAGAAGCGGCACTGGTCGCACTGGTTGCGGCCGCGCTGTAACTTGGTCATTCTTTATAATAACGTTATAGAAATGTAAAACGTACCATTACAAAAGTTTTTGGACATTTTACTCTTATAAATTAAAAGATTCGATTAGTTATTAGCTTAATCAGTTTATCAGTTAATCTACACTTTTAATTTAATACGCTAAGTTTTTTGTTATCAGGACTCCTCCTGAATATATTTTGAATAGTTAAGGTATCGTTGAAAGAGTTCACCGTGATGTTTTGTAGGAAATACAATTCATGATGTATGATGAATACAATTAAAAAAATAATATCGCAGTACCTATTTCAAATTACTCTTATACGAGCAATTTATAAAATTGATTGTTCATTGACTGACTGCACAATTATCTCCGAGGATATCCTTTACTTGCTTGAAGTAACTTATTCAAGGCTCAAAAATGTTCTCTATAAATCCCATTGCCAGTCAAAATCTATTTACGTGAAAAAAATTAATTTGAAAGTTGTGAAATGTTAAAACTGTGTCTTATGGTTGCCAATATAGTAACGAATTAACGATAGTATATAACCATAACAGATATTTCCAAACTCAGAATCTGCCAGTAAGAGTAATACTATTTCAGCGTGTTGAATAAAGATTGTAAAGGTAATTAAAATAAACTAGCAGCCTGCGTCACTTCGTGACTTTAAAATGACATAGTAAAATAGGTTTTAGTTTCACGTTGGTTATTTATGGTGTTCCGTAGCGTAAAAAACCGTTCAATGAGGAAGTGTGTGGATTGTCGTGTTTTTTTCTAGAGAAATTCATTGCATTGCTTTAATAAAATTACCTGTGGCTGAACTTTCCATCAAAGTAAACTTTTAAAATTGACCTACAGCTTAAGATTTGAAACTTCAATATGGATAAGATATTCCTCACAGAATTTTCGGAGTTAATTTATTTCACCTCCTTGTTGAAAGTGTCCATAAATATAACGTTTTATATTTGTAAAAAATCTTTACGTATACGTTTATAAGTTCTACACTTTGCTGGTTTTGGCAGAACAACATAATTCATTTTACATAATTTGGGGCTTAGTTTACATGGAGCTTCATTCCTTAGCGCATCTTCTTGCCTCTGTTTTGAAGGGTTTTTTCAAAAATAATGAATCTTAATGTTATTTCTACTCATCGAAACGTCAAGTAAGTACGACTTCAACTATCATATTAATCAATTAGGATGAGTCGTTGTGGATCATATTAATCAATTAGGTCTTAACAACAATCGGTAAGAAGATATACGAACCACAGATTGACATAAACTAATCTCTAAATATAATTTAAAAAATTTTCATTCGGCATAAAAAAAATCTGGGCCAAGAAATTATTTGCACATTTTCAAATATATTTGGCTTTTTGTTTCGTATATTACTTGCACGTTCGGCAAATTCCACAACACCACAGAAACACAATTCCACACAACACAAACACACAACACCACAACACAATTCCACAATTCCCCGTTCCATGCAGATATCACAACTTTCTACGAAATTCCTAAATAAAACAGGTACATTGGTCATTTGAAAATTGGGATAAAATAGGCATGGTGATCGTAATCACTGAAATATCCTTCGCATTCCAAGTAAATTTACAAAATTAATGTTTTTAAATTTTTGATTTATTTTATATACATCTTCAACTAATATTGATATTTTATTTATAATTCCCAACGTAGAGATATGCATAGATTTTTTGTTAGAAAGCCCCACCTCAAGAGCACCTCCTAAGTTACATTTGTTCCTTTTTAAGTTTCCTTTTTAGGAAAGAAATACTGGAAATTAAAATGATAACAGACTGGCCTTTGTTTCAATAGAGTAGATACTCTTCCTTGTGATAAAAATGATGATTATTATTTTTTTTATTAAAAACTTCTATACTTTAAGAAATCCAAATAATTATGTAAATAAATACTAATTGACATTTGCTAGCCCCACATATACTGTGGTACAGGTATAACTTACTGTGTAAATATTTAAAATCTTGACCATCTGTTTTGTTATAAACAAATGTGAATTGATAAAGAGTTCATAGGTTTTACAACAGATAGTGGCACTTTCGCTGAAATTTCAAAAGTCTCCTGTACGAAGGCCTTTTATGCAATATTTTCCAAACCAATAAAAGGAACATCTAGAGAAAAATAGCTTTAATTTGATACCAAATATGTAAGGATATATATATATATATATATATATATATATATTTAGGGGTCGAATTGCTCTGTACAAAATCCCAGAAATTCTTTTAATAATATAGATGTATTAAATTTGCATGTAATTCATGTATAACAGAATTACAAAGATTTTGTTTTAATTATATAATAATAAGTTGATCTGAAAAAATAAGTAGTGTCGAGCAAGGTTTAGTCCACGAGGCGCTGAGGCGCTGAACAATAGTTAACATTAACCAGGATATTAATCAATTGCAAATATTGCAGCACAATTTCCACCACTAATTAAAGGTACATTGTTCTAATGATTATTATGTTGTAAATCATTGTGGTTTAAAGTGAAGACATAAACTACCCATTAATAGGGTAGTAAAATAGCTTTGGTTTATTGGTTACACCATTGATTAGAAAAAATCAATGGTTACACTATAAATCAGTCATTTGATTGTTGATGTATCATGTAGCTGGGCCGGGGTAGGTTGTTTTATTAAACAAACCTAATGAAATAATGAAATAATACGATGAGGTCTCACCTGAAGTTTGACGCTTATCCGAATCACTTTCACTGAGAGGCCGCCGCCGCCGCCGCCTCTTATGTAGGCCCCCACCCCTCCCGCTCCGGGCGAAAAATCTCGTCAAAGCGGTCAAAAATGTCAAAATATGGTCTACGTGGTAGGCTATTTTGCAAAAGTTTTTCGGTTGTTATAATGTTAAGCTTTTTAAAATTTTAATAGTTCAAGGCAGCGTGAGTATGACCGATCGAAGTCGATAGCCATTTTCCACAATTGTTGAATATTTATTTACCGTTTTGTATGAAAATACATTGTAAATGAATTTTTAAGCTTTTAAGACGTTTTTTATTTACATCCAGTGATAATGAGTACATGTGACATTTTGTGTAAAATATAAAATCACTCAATGGGGCGAAGCCCACATTTAACGTTAAAGTCGGCCTTTAGCGGTTTTTCAATTAGACTGTGAAAATAATACCCAAATTATCTACTTAAACCTACAACCGCTGTAACACATTAACAGACTTCTACATTACATATTCCTTCATACAATCTTTTTTATTCAGCCCCTTCATATAAATCTTATCGTGAGCGAAGCCACAGGCTATTGCTAGTTGTAAAATATATAGATAAATTTTCGAACATTCTGTAGCTCTCGAATCTTCAGTCCTCCATTTTTATGAATTATAAACAGCTGTTTGATATTTTAATGATAATATAAATAAATCTACTATATATTTGTCAAATACCACTCAGTGGAAACATCGTACAGCCCAAACTACTTGACCTAGAACCTTGAAACTTTGCATGGAGGTTCCTCTTAGGGCGTAGGCATCCGCTAAGAACGGATTTTACAAAATTCGTAGTATAAAGGGGTTTTTGGCGAGGCCGAAGTTTTCAAATTTTCCCATTTAAAAGTATGTTGGACGATTTTTGTTAACATTTTTAATGTTCATAAAACAGTCAGCTGGTAGTTAGCTTCGGAAATGTATACGTTGATACAGATGATAATAAATTGATTTCTTTGATCATGGCTTCATTGATTTTTATTGATTTGTTTCAAGAACATAATTATGCACTATATAAAAGTTATATTTAGTTTAGATAAAATCCACCATTAATTAGTTAAGTGACACCATCTATATTTCGGTAGCGGGAGTTATCGTTTTTCCTGGAGGCGTTCCGAATAATTTTTTTATTACATCTATGCCTGTCCGATGATTTGGTGTTTCGTATAATTCGACATACGCAGTTATAAACTACTTAACCTAGAACCTTAAAAATTTGCTGGACGTTCCTTATAGAGTGTTGGCATTCACCAAGAACGGATTTTTTTTAATTCGACGTTTTTAGAGGTTTTTGGTGGAGCTGAAGCTTTGAAAATGCCCCATGTTAATGTAATGGAAGATCTTTTGTTTAAATTTCAAATTTTATTCAATCAAGCATATTAATTAGCTTCACAAACGGATACGTTGTTACAGCTGATTTATAATTTGATTCCTTTTATCATGGTTTTATGGTTGTTTTGATGATTTTGTTAGGTAATTCGTACTATATAAAAGTTACATTTGGTTTAGTTTCGTACCTTATACGTTAAATCATAAGCTCATTATGTGGTATCATCTTTTAGGCAGCGGGAGCTATAGTTATTTCCTTAGGGCGGCCTTCATGTTTATAATTACAATCATGTCAGTTACAATAATTGGGCGAATTCCTTTTTCATAAAATCTAATTCGACGGTGTCCCGGCTTTTCACGGCAAAATAAATGCTGCAATCAGTGGTTGATCTTAAACTATTACTACCCGCCCATATTTTAAGTTAAAAACTAAGTGAATCGAGTTTGAAATACTGCCTGCGGATAGCACCATAACTGATTCGAACATTCAGCCTTTTACTGTACTTAATTGATGCCCTACTTGGCAATCCAGGGACGTAACGGTAAATCTACAAAGAAGTACTTTAAAATCGACACATTTGAAGTTAAAATCAGTTCGGGCGTTTTCGAGTTATAACGGTGAAAAGAAAACCTCCACTATCTTCTGTGGCATATATATTTTTTATCCTACATTCCGCCATAAAACAAACATATCTCTACATTACATATTCCTTGATATAAATATTTTCTAAGTTGGAATTTCTTCCCTGCCCAGTACTTTCTCATTGTATATGTGGCTGCAGGTTGAGCCAACTCTTTTGAGGGGCTCACATATTCGTAGAAAACACTAAAGAACAAGGACATCTCCTGAAAGATGATAGAGTATTCACAAGAAATATAGTTTATAACGAGCCTTTGTAAAAAATCTTAGAATGGATTTTTAACCAGATTTTTAAACAGAATGTTTAACGACATCATTAATAAAATAGTTCTAGAATACTATAGGCCTACCATAACTATTTATTTAGAAGTCAATACATAAAAATTGCTCGATTTCGAGCAACGGGTTAACTAGTCTATATAATTAATAGACAAACATGATTTTGTGATCTTTTACCTCAGCCTGAGTGCGACGTGAGACGTGGTTCCGTCGAAAATTTAAAAGTACATCGATGGAAATGTATTATACAGTAGATGTGTACGATCCCGTTAAAATTTATGTTTGTAACTTTGACATGTAAAAAACTGAATTTTTAATTTCAAATAAAATTTGCTTCAGGAGTTGAGGCTAAGACTACTACAGTTTTGAAATTAATGAAAGGTAAGAAGAATCTTTAACGTATCTGTGCCGTCATGCATCCGAAAGGATGTTATGGTTTTTTACCTTTTACTTACTTAGGGATTTTATGACGTCTCCGCAAGATAGTTATAAAAGCACTTTTTAAAATCGAGCTAAAGATCAATCACTTCATTTTACTTAAAATTTACGGTGCTTTCAGTAAAAATTTATCTTTCAAGATCTGGAGGGTTAAGATACAACCACATCATAAGACCACATCATAAGATACGGTTTCATCATGTGTTCAGAACCGGAGATGTAAGAAAAAAACCGCGAATATTAAATAGGGGAAATATTTATTTAAGTATAGGTACCTCAAGAACGATACAATATTTTCAAAAACTGATTGCGGCGCTGTAATCTAGACTGTATTGATGTGTCACAATACTATATACAGTACATTAGATACATTAGTTGAAATGGCCACCTACCCAGGTAGGTATTTTAAGCCAAGTATGAATGACAGATGAGTGAAGGATGATTGTGGCGCGATCTTGTAGTCTTGTTGTTTTGTTACTGACTAAGGCCGACATATTCCTTAGACAGGACTGTTAATTAATAGCCCAACAGCCAATGGCAACTTAAAGAAATTACCTGGAATCCAAAACAGCGGATCTAAGATGATGGCTGAAAATAAATACCCGATGAAAATGAAGTATTTACCACCCAGCAACTATTGGCGGTAGCTTCAAATCAACGTCTGGGAAAATATTCGTTTGGTTACCGTAAATATTTTTTTCAAAATCTATTTTTACATTTTTGGCCCTGTGAACTTTGACCTTCTGTATTCAAATTTGCCCAAGGATGCCAATTCAAGTGCAAATTTGTACCCTGACATCCGCCATTCTCTTGTTCAGTACATCAAAAAGTACTAGAACCAATCCAAAAATTTGAGTCAGACCATAATTCAAGGTTCATGCCTAATTTCTTATTTATTTGGTGAGTGGACTCTCAACCTCAACCTTTGCGTTTGTTTCGGGATAAAAGAATATATCCAAAAGTAAAGCTGACAAAATAATTTACACAAACCCCAAATTCGTCGCGATCAACAACCTACGTGAAATTTCGCGGGACCGGTAAAACATAAAAACGTCACGCTTCCTCCGGATTTTCAAACAACTTGTTTCCCTCGAAAGTTCAATTTGGGCGTTCGGCCCACAGACCATAGAAAAAAGGCTATGAGTTCTCTTGGTCTGTGGTTCGGCCCTCTTCCAAAGTAAACGAAATCCCTTAAAAAATGCCTTTAAAAGTGTAGGAAAATAGTCTTAGACAAACCGATCTTCAAAACCAAAAGAATCGGCATGTCGTGTCAGCTGGGAATCACACTTCAGGCATTGCATACAGAACCCAGGGACATTCAATGTTAATTTGTTTAGTTCCGCCGCCAAAAAGCAGAGCAGAAATCAGCGCTAATGCATGGAATAGTTCAAGCTGGCTCCGTATAGTCGGCGCTTCTATTCACTATCCAAAATGTCAAAATTAGAATGTTTGTAAACAAAAACAGGTAAACGTTATGGTAAAAGACACAACAATACCAAAAAATAACATGCAACTGTCAAAATATTACAACCAGCTGCTTGACTTTGGAAAGTCAGCTTGGTCCGTAAACTCCTACAACAATTAATTCGATTCGGACTAAGAGGCGCCATCTCTTTTTCGGCGGCGGGAACTACATTTTTTCCATAAGGTGTCCCTACTTAGAGGGTTCTGTATACATTGCTTCAGGGCTTGAATGATTGTGGCAAAAGTATGGGATCCGATCATGGATCCGATTGGCAGTAAGATGCCTCCCTCATATTAACTTTTTTACTCTGCCTATTCATCAGAGGCGGATTTGGAAATTTGCCGCCCCCGGGCTATCCAGATTTTGCCGCCCCCCCCCCCCCCCCCCGACGAACACACGCCTTATGTTGCAGCCCATTTCATTCCCATCAAAACGAAATTTTGGGCAGACTCCGCAAAGCAAAAGAGTGCTAGCTGAAAAGAGGGATTTCTTTCCTTGACTTTAGCAAGCCGCGCGGCAAGTCTGTCTCATTCTTCACTCCTTACGGTACGTCCTGAGTGCACGCTGGTTCCGATTCCGACTTAGATTCAGATTTTCGGCGACAGGAATGACACTTGTATTTTAACGGAAGTGGCCATTGTGGCAGCCGGAAGCAGAGCTTGCGCGCAGGTGCCTGCTCACCGGAATGTATTATTCATTCCGGTTGCGGATTCCAGTTTCCGATTGCTCCAGCCGCCATTTTTAATGTGTAGCAACATTTAATTTTGAAATCTAACTAATTCAGCAGTTTAATGGATTTACCAGCTATAATCTCTCATATTTTAAGAAACCCACCAATCTAGGATTAAATACTCATAGAATATTCAAACATTCAAACAGAGATACAGTAGATAAAAGTTGGAAAGAAATTTCATTGGAGCTCGGCGTTGAAGGTTAGTGAAACAACCTATTTGTGCAAGATCATTCATACAATACTTCTTTTATGTTCAATGACTGTAGGCCTAGTGGATAAGACGAAATAAGAATTTTCTTACAAGTAAAACAGCTTATTGAAACTTATTAGAAAGTATAATGGTCTGATTTCCGTCACAGGAACTAAAGGTCAAATTTGAAATGATAGGTTATTATATCAGTCAGCTAACATGAGAGTTAAAATATTCCTAATACGCGCCTCCAATTTTTTGTAAATCCATTGTTGTTTCCTTATCTGCTCGTCGCACTATCTCAATATATTTTTGCCGATTTCCACGGACTAGAAATTCTTAAGATAAAGTACATAAATTAAATCCTGACTAAGTCGAAGTTGCGAGCATAAATTATATTTGTTGTTAAGCTTGCTTTGCTGCCGTTTACCATTATAAAACAATTAATTGCTTAGTGTTTTTTTTACCACTCCCCGATCTTTTCCTCTGAGGCTTCCTAAATTACCAATATGCCGTGTAAAGTTATTAATGACATTTATTAAATTAATTATTTATTACATTAGCTTTACAATCAATGGTGAAATAATGTTCACAACATTGGCAACTCTAGTGCCTGCTCGCCGAGTCGGCGAAGCCTTTCAAGCCTCCACTATGGCCATCTACAAAAAATCTGATTCAGCCTAAACAGGCGCCGATAATCTGAAACTGAATCGGAATCGGAACCGGTGTGCACTCAGGACGTACCGTTAGCCTGTTAGGCGGGTTGCTCGCTCGGGCGATCAGGTGTTGCGAGGAAGCCGCGACCAATCGCTTAGTGCGAACACTAAATTCGTCGCTGATACAGACAAATTTGGCACATTGTTGTTTCTGCAGCGCTACTGCAAGCCGCTACTAAACACGTGATCACCCGCGCGAGCAACCCACCTGTTGTAATCGAGCCATTACCGCACTGTCTCTTTTAATCTTTCTAGTATCGTACCTAGCAGCGCCGCAAGGTACACGAGGCGTTCACGTCAAGCTTGTCAAATTGCACTAAAACTAGACTGAACTCAACTGAACAGGACCGGCGCGTGGTTGGTCGGGAAGGGGTAGCAACCCAGCTAGCTCACCTGACGGCGCCGCCCCCCCCGGCGGTTGCAGCAACTTCAAATGATACCGCCATCCGCTTTGAACGCCACTACCCCAGAGCTGACGGCTGACAATTTGCGGGCAAACTCGATCGCGTCTCGAAATCCCGCGATCTGTTTTCGGGAGTACTGTACTTGTGACAAAAAAATATTTTAAAAGTTCTAATGTCAGTGCAAAATAAATTTTTTTGTTTGCACTTTTTTAATTTTTTCTTTCCTCTAAAATTTGCCGCCCTCCAAATTCTGCCGCCCTGGGCTATAGCCCTTTAAGCCCATATGTAAATCCAGCCCTGCTATTCATAAGTTCGACTCAAGTGATAGAGTGTCATTTTAATAAAAAATATACATATATATATTTCCAACAAATTTTCTCAAGTAGCTAGAGTTTTAATAATTAACTGCTAAAACAATTAAGAAGGCTTGTCGTCCACAATGCGACCAAGATATCTGCCGACTGCGAAATAAGCAAGCGATTTTACGGCCGCGAATTGAGCGAGTTCTGGCTATCAAACACCGAGAAAGGTGACGGCCACGAAAACAGAGACAGGCTTGACGGCCGCGATGTGACAGATTTTCCGGCAGCAATGCTACCTTAGACTAGGGTCCCCCTAGTCTAAGATGCTACTGAGAGATTTGCCGGCTGCTGGCACCCCCTACTGGCTGGCGCCCGGGGCAGGTGCAGGTGCCCCCTCTGCCCCCCCCCCTAGATCCGTCACTGCAGTCAAATCGCGGCAGATGACCTCTCGGTAGTGATAACCAAAAGCGATATGACCAAAAGCAATGATAACGTATATACTATATGAACTAAAAGCTGATTGTATTCTTGTTACTCTATGGTACCTTATTCTTACTCAGTTTACATTTTTGTATCTTTAGTTTATGTTTGTCAATTATTTATTTATTCTGTTGTCGTCCTTTCTCCTTTCTCTTGTGTAAGTTTTGTGGATTTTGAGTTATTCCTGTTTATTCAATCAAATAAAAATTGTGTATCAAATTGGAATACTCCAATTTGGCGAACCTGCATTAATGATTCAGGGATTTATTTTTTTGGATAGACCTAAAAATATTTAATGGCTATTTACCTATACTTTATTAGGTAACGGTACTGTAAACAATGTTTTCTTTGGTTCTGTTTACTTTTAGCACTCTTTAGACCTTAAATCAAATATTAATATAAAAGAGCAGTTAGCTGTTAGTGCTTCAGTTTATTTTAAGGTTAGAAATTTTGTTGTCAACCTGTGTATCCTTCAATTTTAGTCCTATTTCTTAAAGGCAGTTAAGATAGGCTACTAAATTCACATAAGTTTTGATTTCTGATTAAATTAGCTAAAATTAGAATTAGTGGGCCAATAGATTTTGAGAGACTTGAGTTTCCATTACCCTAGCACATTTTTAGCCTAGAGCTCTCTTGGCTATCTATCTTAAGGCCTCTGCCTTCTATACCGTCCAAGTTTGAACCTGGACCTAGTTGCCACTGAACTCAACTGAACAGGAGCAGCGCGGCGGCTGCGGCGCAAAGCGCGTGGTTGGTCGGGAAGGGGTAGCAACCCAGCAAGCTCACCTGATGGCGCCGGCGGGTGCGGCAACTTCAAATGATACCGCCATCCGCTACGAACGCCACTACCCCCAGAGCTGATGGTTGACAATTTGGGGGCAAACTCGATTGCGTCTCGGAATCCCGCGATCTGTTTTTGGGAGTAGGCCTACTTGTGACAAAAAATACATATTTTACAAGTGCTAATGTCAGTGCAATAATAAATTTTTTTGTTTGCACTTAGGAAAAAAATTCCTTTTCTCTAAAATTTGCCGCCCTCCAAATTCTGCCGCCCTGGCCTATAGCCCTTTAAGCCCATAGGTAAATCCAGCCCTGTAAGTTATCATAAAATTATAATTATCTTTTCTGAATATGATTAACTTATAAAGTATTGTGTGTCACAAGCATGGTAAGTTTACACAATTCTCGCATGAAAATCCTGCACTCTCCTCCAGCTCACTCAGGAACTGTCATGCTCGTCCAGGAAAATAGTTCTCACCAGCCTAGTAACGTAATATAGCCTACTAACTTATTACAAGAGGGTTTAACATAGAAAAAACCTATAGGCCTCCTCACAGTCAGCTGATTTAAAGTAAACACCAGGGGCCTGTTCCACAAAAGAACAAGTTACATATTCACAAGTTTATACTTTTTGACACTTGTGAAAAATAGTTACAGTTGTTACTTTCATAGTCACAAGTATCAGGATTTGAGGTTATGGATACTAAAATTAATAAATCCAACTTTAACGACACTAAAACCAAGATGGAATTATTTTGTTAATATTTTAAGGAATAATCAAAGGATATTTGATTTATTATACTAAGTAGAGATTTTAAAACATCTATTAAATGAATGGTCTGTTTGTTGACAAACATTAACCATATGTGCTTGTGGACAAAAATGTAAGAGTAAACAAGTCTTGTTGTATCTAGTGAAATTTCACCTATTCACCTACACTAGTTAAAATAACTAAAATTTTTCACCTAAACCAAGAGTTAGGTAACTTTGATTTTTTTACCTTTGATCCAGTTATAATTCATAGTTTCTCATCCATAGCAATGATAAGGCGTTGAAATGACATTTTACAAACAAGTTTTCCACCGTGGTCACCACATTTAACGCTGATATTAATTAGTAATCTTATTTTTCTTAAAAAATGGGTTTTTGGCCGTTCTTTTCTGCCAGGATTATGCATTTCATTAACAAATTATTGACATAATTGTGCTTTGCCACATTAATTGTCATTTACAACTGCATTAGCTTACGCCTTTGATTGGAACTATGCTGGTAGCTCAGTATCGCCGAGGCCCTTCACCAAAAAAGGCAAAGTTTTTGAAAAAAATGTGACTAGATTAGAGGGATACAATGAGGCATACCGAGCGCACCATTATGGTACAAGTACACTCTTGGAAGACAGGGCCTTCTGGACAAAGCGAGTTCGAGAGTTTTCATGGTGCAGACAGCATGCCTCATTCTATACATCCGTTTCATTAAGGACAAGGCTTTAATGTCTTCCCCAAGATTCGCCTAGAAGATGTAAAAAAGACTCGCCTGATCCCTGCGAGGGTTTGCTTATGCTGAAGACATTAACTGGCTAGCCGAGTGGATCAAGTGCTCACATCATAACTTCAGGGTCACCTGTTCGAATTGTGACCACGATCGAAACTGAGTCCGGTCGTCATTTGTCATGATAGGGCTATGAATTAAAATTGCTATCCATCAAAGGGTCGCCGATAGTACATAAACAGTTGCAACGGCATTGACGACCATTTTATACTATTTTGAATGTAGTTTCATACACATTTTATAGCTTAACTTTAGAGAAAAAGTTGGTATACATTGTGAGGAACACGGTAAAGCTCGGATGCTTACAAGTAAAAGCGGTTAGAATCGGATTTTTTGGGAGTTGAAGGAAAACAAAATTATATTCAATCGATAATGTAATGATTTTTTATGAAGTCCTTATTATGATTTACTTTCAATGTACTTTCCTCTTTTAATCCTAGTAACACAACATTCTAAATGGCAAAGGCAAGTCTACTTATGTATCTAAAGTCAATGGTATAAACGTATGATTAAAAAATCATCCATTTCAAAACATACTATTTCATATGATAAATCACAGCTGTACTGTATTTCTCATATGTTTATATTTTTGGGTAAGTAAATATGTAGGACTTCAATGGTGAATGGGTGAAAATTTGCTGGTTAAAAAAGAAAACAATTTTGAAAAATAAAATCACAAGTTTATACAACATTTATACAAACTCACTTGTGAATATGTAACTTGTTATTTCGTGAAATGGGCCCCAGAGGTAATGGGGGTTGTACTTTGTTGCAGCTTGTGTTTCATATCCCTTAAGCTGGCCAACGTTATGGCTAAACAATTGGCGGACTTCATAGACCTAGCTTAATTTACTTTAGTGCTAAGTAATTAAAAAAATAATTATTCTGTGAATTTTTGACGTGTCCAAATACATTAATTGTTTTGGTCTTGTATGGAAATAATCATTGGGCTAGGCAAGTCATTCTTTTATGAACTTTTTAATTATAAATTTAACAAAATTTTTCTTTAACTAAACTTCAAAGTTTATCTTGGAATCAACAGTATTAATCCAGAAAAATTAGTTTTCTAGGCCTAGTAATTAAAAGTATTTAAATTTTGTAGGATAACTCGTTAGTCAAAATTTTTATAATGAGTGCCAACGAGAAAAAAATGGCTGGGACTGGACTGGAGGATATTGGAGTCCCAGGGCAGATGTTTCTGCGAGACGCTCTCACCAGCTGCACCGATCCCCTGAAAGCGATTGAGGAGTTTCAGGTGAGTTATAAAATGTAAACCACATTTAGTAATTTATATTACAGTTCAAGAATGGACCTATTAATTTAAGATGTTTCTGACTAGACCCTTCAGGATTAGTGAAAAATTTCTGGAATAAGACATGTTAAATCTTCCACAAAGCTACTCCCACCGTCTATGTGTGATTGGTAAATACAAACATAAAATGTTATGGTGTTTGCATAATTCACAAAGTTATCTCGTCTTTTACCCACGATGAGAGAAATGTGCGATCAAAAAGTAAAGTGAAATGGGATTGTAATTGGCTGTTTGATAATGTCAGACCACTTGAGGGCTTGATAAACGCAAAGCCGGATTTCAACAAGTCACTGTGATGTTAAGTCGTATCAAACATAAAATATGTTTTGGTTCATATTTAAACCATTAAAATTTCTAGTATAGTTGGCACCAAATCTTAAGGCCCACGCCGTCCATAAGCTCAATGCTAAAATTAACATTAGTCTTACGGACTGTCTGGGCCTTAAGATTTGGCACCAGTTATACAAATAGAGCCAAGATAGTTTAAGTTTATTAATTTATGTAATACCGTACTATACCTAAAATTTATTTGGCATTTCTTTTTAAGCTGGAAAATGGAATTCTTCTGCCCTCTTTACGACAAATGCTTCCCCTTCTTGATCTTCATGGAGTAAGAAGGCTTGACTTTCATACGTCGGTTATGGAGGTAAAACCAAAAATATTTTATGTTATTATAAGCAAAATTAACACGTTCGCTGCGTGCCACCCAATGGCGGGGGTTTGCAAAGTGCGGGCGTCGCGGGGGCAGTGGATTAGCAAACCCGATTTATTTCCATTCAACTAAACGAAAAACACTGCACGGTAATGGTACTGCGTAACCACGACAGTCGACATAGTTTCTCGGAACACTCACAGATAGCAGCACTGCCTGGATTGCACAAGTCTGCTTGTATTGCCAAAATGAGGGGAAAAATCCCAGAAAACCTGACAAAATGGTGGATTTTACAACATTGCCAGAGCGAAATTTTTCGGGGAAATTTAGTACCAACCTACACCAAAATAAAGCCCACATTCGTAGCTACAAGCTGGCAACAAATCATTGTTCCCGAGCGCCACGCTGGTGCACATTTAAGCGGTAAAGTTTGTGTGTTGTGCCTACGGGTAGACCCGTAGTACGCGTCGCGAGAACAACCGCAACCACGGGTATGCCCGTGCCACACACCGAACGTGTTAATTACTTGTATTGTATAGCCTAAAAAGTATGCAAATTGTTTGATACCATTAGATATGCATAACAATATAATGTAAATTGAAATTGTTTTTGTATTTTATTCTATTGTTGAGTCATTTTTTTCCTGGTATTTTTATAGATGAAGAGAGATTACTGTGAATTTCCCTACCTACCGTGTAGCATGAGTACTCATTTTAGCATTATTCATCTACCAACAGAATGTTTGAATTTATAATTTTTCTCATCAAATTTGTTAACAATTCGTAATTGAGTCTCTATATTTTTATGTACTTTTATTGAAAATTATCTATGAATAATTAATTAACAACAATTATTTTAGTTTATCTTTACACCTATACTAGTTGGTTAAAAAAATAATCTGAACAAATGTTGATTTTTCCTCTCGTTTTTAGGAAATTCGAGAACGGCTGATCCAGCACATTAATGAAATTGGACAGAAAGAAGGAAGAGAGCGAGATAAGAAGTTAAAGGAATTGTTATCCAAAAGTTTTCCACTTGTGAGGGTGAAGCCTCTCAGACCAGTGGTTATGGCTATTCTTCGAAACACAACCCATATTGACGACAAATACCTCCGTGTGTTGGTGAGACGATTTCACATTTGTATGATTTTGGGATGAAGGCATTGGATGTATATTTTAATAAGGATAAATGTGATTACTGGGAACAGCTTCACTTTTGGTCGGCTGTCTAATTGTGATTTTTATCATCTTCAATTGAATTGCCTGAAAAACTCATTTCTCTCTTACTTAAATATCACTCCTTCTCATTACTAATAAAAACAAGCCATAATTTTAGCGAATTTCCCTCTATAGGGAAGTAGCTATTACCGTAGGCGGCACGGTGAGACTTAAGCGTGGGACCACCGTAACTTTTTATTTTGAGGTCCCTAGACCCTAAAAACACCGATCGTTCATCTTCATATATATATATATATATAAATATATATATATTTAAATATATATATATTTAAATATATATATATATATAGGGATATATATCAGTCCGTAGGCGCGATAACTTTTGTAAAAAAAGTCCGATCTTGATGAAATTTGGAACAAACGTGTAAAGCGTCATTCATGACTTCGAGTTCGAAAACCAGCAAGATTGGTTTACTTTAGGAAGGTTTTTTTTACGAAATAAAATTTATTTTCAAGATTTAGCACCTTTTTACTAATTATTTTTAAATTTCATTGTCAAAATTGAATTCAGCTTAAGAAAAGAAACAATTTATCATTTTGAATTATTATTCTACGTCAATCCGTTGCTTAGATATTGGATAATATTGGATGTGGTACACAGTATGTCGTCCAATATTATTTTTAATTTTTCCCTCCAAAAAGTATAGTCACCCTGATTTAAGATATTAAAAAAAATACAATTCTGAACATATGGTCAAATTTTTAGATGATGAATATTTTATTTGTGTTTATTTTGAATAGTTAGAGTTCATTGATCAAGATTTTGCAGAAAATATATACTTTATCAAAAAATTCAAATTATTTTTAAATTTATGAGCATTTGGAGGGGGGGGGATGTCTTGGTCTAAACTGCCTGAAAATGTAGCATAATATATGGTATGTTTACAATGATGAGGATTGATAATATGTTTTATTGAAATTGGCTGGATATGTAGGTCTGTTGCAACAGGGATGTTTTAATTACTGTAAAACTGACCATATGATTTAATTTATTTTTTCATGAGTTTAAGTTATTTGTTTGTTTTGAGCGTTTTGAATTAATTGATTATATGTCTATTGACATTTATATAGGTACTATAACAAGATTACAGTTATTAAAAATTAAAAGACTAAGAATAATATAAAATACAAAAGTGTATGTATTACTAATGAAAACAAATGTGGTCTCTTTGATAATTTTCTTCATGTTCAAAGCTCATGAATGATTAAACATACATTTTTAATATACTAGCAGGTGCCCGTGGCTTCGCTCACGATAACAATTTTAACACCCGCTGCTTAAATGAAGATGGTGCCACATATTGAGTCTATTAAATAGATAAGGTACAAAAACTATTGGTGACTTTAATATAGTATATATCACCTAAAAAAAACAACCATAAAACCATGATTAAAGGAACAAAACTAAAAATCAGCTGTAGAGACCTATCTGTATGTGAAGCTTAAACCGCCTTCTTGATTAAATAAAAATTGACAATTTAATCGAAAGATCATCCTTTAAATTATTATACAGAAAGATTTTAGAACGTTGACCCCACCGAAAAACCCTGAAATCTTTTAATTTTGAAAAACCCGTTCTCAGCGGATGCTCACGCCCTATAGGAACATCCATGAAAAGTTTCAAGGTTCTAAGTCAAGTTCAAGTAGTAGGCTGTGCGATGATAGGCCTGTGGTATTTGACAAATATAAAGTAGATATACTTTCATCAGCCAGAAAGATGTTTTAGGAATCCGCTAAGAACGCAGGTCTGCTGCGACGGGAGTACTTAGAATACTGCTGCCCCCCACCGTACCAGGAATGTTTTTTTACCTTTCTATACTACACATGCCAGCACATCCCAGCGCCCCTGCCGACAACACCCCTAAGGATGTCGCTGCCTGGGAAGGCTTATACTCAGTAGGCCTATCGTTGAATCTGTGCTGTAGTAGAGAGTGACCCTGAGGCAGGAAATACCCTCTTCGCAGCAGACCGTGTGTACTTAGTGAATCTTAAAGCAGTTTCCTGTTTCATGAAAGTTTAGGTACGTAGAGTAGACAATGCCTTGATTAAATACCACCAAAGTATTTTCTAATGTTTTTAGGGTCTCACAACAACAAAAATAACAAAGCCGTCCCGCAATTTTTTAAAAATGGTTTACATTATCTCTTTCATTAACAGCTGTTATAAGGAAGGAAGGACTTTAAAGTATCTCTAGTCAGTGATTTATTCTATTTTTTACAGACAGCTGGTTTTACATTCTATGAAATGTCTTGCTTTTAACATCTGTTTGAAAATAAACATTTCATAAATTATAATTCTGGCATAAGGATATTAATATGTAATCTTTGAGAGGGTCTGTGCGCGGCCTTCTGTGGTGGAGTCTGAGGGTCAGATCAGGATGAAAATCCTGATAAATGTATAATGAATGGGAAAATATTAACTTTATAAAGTACATGTCAATTGAAAAGTAATGTTATAAACCAAAACATAAAACTGAATGAAATCATAAAACATCTGTAACGACAAATCCATCAGTGAAGGTAACTACCATCTGCTTGGAACACTGGAAATGTAAACAAAACGTCATCCCCTTGAACTATGGGGAAATTCAAAACAAACTTGGACGAAATCAAATAAAACTCGGTTTTTAGAAGCTTGCTGTTTAATTTCAAAAAGACGTACACTACTTTTAATTCATCTAAAACCTTCTCATATGTGCATACGATGCATAAAATAAGTTTCAGCCATACCAGTACTCTAGTTTTTGCGTGAAAAGCGGTCTAAAGTGTGATGTTGAGCGTTACCAACACACACACACATCGTGACATAAATTGAGATAAGGCTTGATTCGGGTTCTCTGACCTTCAAAATGCATAAATAACCAAAACTTTCATAATTCTAAGTAATGTACAGACAAAACTCTAGTTTTATTTATATAGATAGATTATTTACTTAACGTCTCATTCAAACAATTCTTTCCTTCAAATAGGTTGAATGCTCGCATATACAAAGTAAATCCTATGGAAATTCGCTGAGTACGCAGGTCTGCTGCGACGGCGGTATTTTAGTATCAAAATGTCATTTGTCTTTTACAAAATGACCTTGCTTGGTCATACTTGTATAATTTGTGTTGAAGGTGTATTATAAGCACTGTACAATGTTTGTCTTAAATACTTTGTAAATGGGAACATTCTATTTTGAAAATTAAAATTTTTGAAACTGTCAAAAAGAGGCTGAAAAGTTGCAAAAATATATATAGTTGGTTTATTTATAGTATGGTAAAACGGTGTTGATTTTCTGTTAGTTGGATTTATTTGAAATTTGGTGGCAGGTTAGAGACCGAGATTTGTATAACGACACTGACACCGAAGTCAAACGCCAGATTTGGAAAGACAATCAGTCTTTATTTGGAGACGAGGTGTCACCGCTGTTGTCTCAATACATCAAGGAGAAGGAAAACGTGCTGTTTGATCACAACAACCTGACGAATCTGTTCTTCACACCATCTCCGAAGGTACCTATATTGTTATTAGAATAAGACGTAATGACGATTTACCTGTTTGAGATTAGGCTACTCTATATAAAATATTCAAATGTTTTGTGCAAATAAATGACTTATTATGACTTATATATGCCAGTAAATCATATTTACTATTGTGAATTGAGGACTGTCCCCAACCGATATCACATTCAATGTAAAGGTATAGCAGATTATTTATACAACCAGTCTCTAATCATGTGAAGTCTCAGTCCCATGTTAGATGGTTAAGGGATCTTCTGTATAGCTTTGTGAATCCAATGAAGTAATAATAATTTGGTTTAGCTGTATAACATTCAAATCCTCGTTTAGTTATTTTTAACTAGCCCAATTGAGTTCATGGTTGATAAGAGGGGTAAGAAGGTTTTGGTGAGAAAGGTAAAGTGAGAAGTTCAGGCCCCTCTAATTTTGTAAAGAAATCGTATTATTTGAATTATATTTCAATAGCATTATTATCAGTTGGGATGTGTCGGTACCTGAAGTCATTTCTTTGAGAAAAGAACCGGGACCGAGAACTGATGTCAAAATGTCGGCACTGGTAACGATCGATCACATGGCACATCGCTGCAGGTGTTATGCAAATTGGGAATGCCGCTGCGCAATATATTGGAGGTCGGTGATGTTTCTAATATACTTTTAACTATAAATTTGTATTCGATTATTTGCTTCTTATTAGACTTTCTGACTCTGATTTTAAAAATTAATTAGAATCGGGTTATTTCCAACGGTACCGTAATCATAAAATTATTATTGGAAATAAATTTGGAATATGTTCTTTTTCACCTTATAATCTGTTCTTTTGTTCACTTAGTATATCATTTTTACATCTATATCATTTTTAGCGAATTTCCCCTATAGGGAAGAAGCTATTACCGTAGGTCTCATGGTAAGACCTAAGCCCGAGACCATGATAACTTTTCGTTTTGGGGCCACCAGAAGCAAAAAACACCATTCGTTCGAATTTATATATGTATATATCTATCTATCTCTATCTATCTATCTATCTATCTATATATATATATATATGTGTCTGTGAGCACGATAGCGGCCATAAATATGGTCCGATCTTAATGAAATTTGGTACAGACTTGTAAAGTGGTGATCGATTGGACAAGTTCGTAAACCAGCCCGATCGGACCATCGGAAGGGGGGGTAAAGGGGGAATAACCCCCCCAAAAATGGGTTTTTTTTGGGTTTTTACATAAAAAATGAAATTAATCAAATTTTTGTTTGGCACCATTGGATTCACCTCAAAAAAAAAACAATTTAGTATTTTGAATCATTGCTCTATGTCCATTGGTTACCGAGATATTGAAAGTGGTAAAGTGGAGATATTGAAACAGTACGTCGTCCCAATGTTAACCTTATGGGGAATAAGTAAAATTCTATATCTCTCTCATTTCTCAACATATCTTAATTAAACTTGGTTTGTGGCTTCATCTAGATGAGATATAATGTATTTTAGTCAAAAATCCCCGAAATTTCAATTTTTGTGGCAGCAAACCTGCATAATCATTCCGCATTTTATCCTTATGGGAAATAAAAAAATTCTATATCTTACTTATTTTTTAACATTTCTTGACAAAACTTGGTATACGCCTTCTTCTAGTTAAGATATACTAAATAATGAATTAAAACTAACCAGTTTTAACATACCTGTTGCAGCAAACCTGCATACTCATTCTACATGCTAACCTTATGGGTAATAAAATAAGTTGTGTAGTTCGCTCATTTCTCAAAATATACTGATAAGAAATGGCATGAGGCTTCATACAGTTAATATCTACTTGATTATGGCTTAAAATATCCAAATCATCAAATTCCTGAGGCAGCAAACCTGTGTACTCTCTTTCCCAATGTTAACCTTATGAGAGGTAAATGCAATTGGATACCGTAGCTTTCTTATTCCTCAGCATATCTTGATAAAACATGTTATGTGGCTTTATATAGTTTAGTTATATTGGATTGTAACCTATAATACCTCATTTTCAAATTTCTGTGGCAGCAAACCTGCATTTTTCCATACTAATCTTATGAAGAATAATTTATTTTTGAATACCAATTGTGGGCATTTGGCAAATCACAGGATGAGAGAACAGGGCTCAAATTAAATGTTTTAATGTCAGGAACTCAGGAAAAGTACTGCAATTTCTTAAAGTTTGCTAGATAACAAAAAATAACATAAAATAACTGCCATTTACTGTCCACCGATGACTTGATGGCTAGCGGGATAAATTTGAGGGGAGGGGATAGCAGGCCGGTTACCATAACAACGACGCTACTACCCGTCTGCATTTACCTTGTTAAAAATAACAGAAGATAAACACAAGAAATTCATAGTTAAACCAATTGATCATATGTTATTGTTTCATTTTCCACGTTTGAAAATCCAAATTGATCCAGTTTTGTTTGTAAACATCCAAGCTTCTTCTATTCACGCCATTATGCTCTATTCGTGCGAATGAAAGTTTTAAAATTAGTTTTTTTTGTGATAAAGGTATTTATTTTCCTGTTTCGTGATTGCATCCGTACGTAAAAATGGACAAACCATTCGGGCGCGCAACTAAATGCCCGGCGCACCGCAGGTGAGTACGTCAGCGCGGGGAGTACGCAGCGGCATCGGCATCAGTATAGTACAGACTACATTTTCAGGTCGGCTACTAGTGTCGCGTTTGCGGCGAGAGGGGAACGGCTCAGCCAATAGCAAGCGCACTCCTCCCCTCCCCCTGCACTTATCCCGCTAGCCATCAAGCTATCGGCGGACAGTAAGTAGCATTGGGAAGTAGCATTGGGATCTAAAACGTCTGCTTTGTTTACATTAAAACATGTGAGCTGATGTTTGATTCAAAGCCACATGGTGGATACAGACATATGGCTTACTTAAAGGCCAGATAACTAAATATGTCAAATAAATGTACTATAGGGAATACAGATTTTTACTGATGATGTTTATGAAATTTTTTACTCAAACTTAAACAGCTGGTCATTTCCCCATACGATTAAATTGGAAAAGCCAGCTGTTTTGAAGTTTTGAACATTGCATTTTCGTGCCAAGTATAGGCTATTATTTTTTATAGCCTGTTGATCTTAAAAGCCACTAGGAGAGTATTTTTGCACGCTTTCTTTTGAATGTATATTGATTTTACTTGATGCGAGACTTCATTTAAATTATTTATTTATGCACTTGAAATTCGCCGAGTATGCAGGACTGCTGCAACGGGGGTATTACATCTTACCTGTTCACAGAAGGTTAAATAATTAAAATTAAAAGTTAGATAATATTTTATAACTTCATGAAACTTAATGAAAATTAAAAAATTTATAAAACAGTTTATACAACAGTTTGACTTTAGGTTTGTGGGAACATTACAGCATACATTGTAACAAACACTAGGTATTGTTGGAACTGATAACAAGACTCGAGAACCAATCTTGTTAAAAACCGGTAACGGCAACGACTGAAAAAAGTAGCACCTACACATCCCTACTTTTTAGATACTATTTAATACTATAATTTGAAATATATCCATCCTTTATCATGTCGTTCGTACAATCCAGGTGCGACGGCAGGGAGACGTTGTCCAGAAGTTGGCACACATGATCGGCAACAGCGTGAAGCTGTACGACATGGTGCTGCAGTTTCTGCGCACGCTGTTCCTGCGCACGCGCAATGTGCACTACTGCACCCTGCGCGCCGAGCTCCTAATGGCCCTGCACGACCTGGAAGTGCAGGTGAGCACGTTGGCAACACTATGTCTGGTAGTGCGGGTGAGCGCTTTGGCAACACTGTAAATATCTGACACAGCAGATGAGTGTGTTGGCAACGCTTTTAAATATCTGGCAGTGCAGGTCAGTGCAGTGTGTTGGCAAGATGTTTTGGCAGTGTAGATGGGTGTGTTGGCAACAATGTAATTATCTGAATGTGCAAATGATTGTATTGGCAACACTGTAATTATGCGACATTGCAGGTGATAGTGTTGGCAGACTGTAATTTTCTGGGAGTGCAGGTGTTGTGTTGGCAACACTGTAAATATCTGACACAGCAGATGAGCGTGTTGGCAACGCTGTAACTATGTGACTATGCAAGTGAGCGTGTTTGCAATACTGTAATCATGCAGGATTGCAGGTGAGTGTGTTGGCTACACTGTAATTAGATAAAGGCCCATTTTCACAACACCAGCTGAGGAGCCAACCAACAGAAGGCATTCCAAAAGCAAAAATCTATTTTCAGCATATGAACAATTCAGCGGTATTTAGTTACACATTGTTAGAAATTACCATAAATTATTATAGTCAATTCATAAACATTCATTTATAAATATTAGGTAAGAAGTGAACACAATCTCTCAATACACTTTTGGTATTGGACTGTCTTGTGCCGATTGGCTCCCCAGCTGGCATCGTGAAAATGGGCTTTAATTACAGTGAGACAGCGGGACAGTCAGATGACTGTGCAAATGAGTTTGTTGGTAAAGCTATTAATACTAATTATCTGAAAAAGCTGGCGAGTGTGTTGGCAACTCTGTAATCACATATAATCTCTTACAAATTCAAGATACTGGAACGTTACTTATTTCTGTTGTGTTTGTTCCATAAATAAATACAAACAAAATGTTATAAATTTGTCTTAATACTGTTTGGCAGTTAATATTTAGTAAAATTTGTTGTTTAATAATTTTGTGCTAGTATTAAAAATATATAATATTTTCGCAGGATATTATTTCAGTCGATCCCTGTCACAAGTTTACGTGGTGTCTAGATGCTTGTATTCGAGAGAAAAATGTGGATATCAAACGGTCCAGAGAGCTTCAGGTAAGAGTGTGTGCAATATTTTAGAGAACTTTTTCATGTTTGTTGGAAATTTTCAGGAACAAAATAAAATTGTCATCATAACTTGATCTTCATTACTAGCTTTTGTGCCTGATATTTGCTTATTAAGTATTAGAGTAGTCCATGAAAACTATGAAGAAACAATAAACAAGCCTCGGTTTAAAAAAGGCTCATTTATCTTCCTTTGTGTTGTCAATTTCAAAGCCAGTGGGCCATTGAAACAAAATTTAAAATTAAACCACATGATGAATTCGAAATTCTCCTTTCCACGTAAACAAAGACAAAAAATTTGACCTCTTCAAACCTTTGCGATCGTAAGGCCAACAGGATTGGCCACAACGCAGTCAGCAACTAGCCGGAGTTAATTCCGTATGACAGTTCTGACGGCCAGCTGTACTGGCCACGCCCCACACTGCGTCACCTCGACGTTCATCATAGCGGCTCACTCAACTTGAAATCGTTTTAATTTAAAACATTCAATGTTAGCATAAAGGATTTTTACTATACAATGTTGCAAGCATCCTGACCATTTAGATAAATAACTCCTCACTAGGTTGGAGCACTCCTTACGCATAAAGGAAAATTTATAAAAAAACCTGTGTTATCTGACAGTCCTGCTGGACACCCAAATGTTTGTTGGCTTTCATGTTGGCTACCACTGATGGCCATCCAATCGCATAGAACATCTGCTGTGGAAAAAAATCCGACTTCCATGCGCTAACGACAGCGGCCAGTAGAGCTGTCCACACAGTGGCTGAGGAATAGCGGAAACATCCAGTCTGATGGCAAAGGGTTGATTAAAGTTGTATTTAATTTGAGTATTTTGGTTGGGTTTCCGAAATGAAGGCATTTTTTGGAAAATAAATACTTCTAAACTTGTATTTAATTCTTCATCCACTTTTTATTGCAGGGTCCCCACAAAGTTAATAAGAAACTGAAGGTTTTAAATGATTATCAAATTTATTCAAATCATCTTATATTTGAGGATTTACAATTTGACATAAAAATTCTAAATGAAAACTTAAATTAAATTGTGATAAACTGAAGATTATTCTTTCCACATGAACAAAGACGATTCATGTTGCTAAGAAGTCACTGCTAGCTGAGTCCTTTTATTTTATTTTACATTCACGTGATGGCGATTCCAAATCAGGTCTTCCTGCGGGATCCCTATTTATTTTGCCTCATAATCTTTTACTTCCCAGTATAGCTTGTATTTTTTGTATTTTATTTTGTGCTTACTTGATGTTTGTTAGTAAACTATAAATGATGCTGTGATATTTTCTCTGTCTGAGTAATGTATATATTTTTTGTCTTGTTAATTGTCCCAATTTTTGTACAGTACTTGTTTCATGTTGTGTATAATATTTATATGTATTTACTGTATAATATTTGTTCCTGGGAAGTTGTACGCAATTGTTTGAATCTATATTTTTTTGCGAAATAAAGATTTATTTATTTATAATGATTGGCAGGGGTTCCTGGACAGTATAAAGCGCGGCCAGGAGCAGGTGCTGGGAGATTTGTCGATGACTCTGTGCGACCCGTACGCGATCAACTTCCTCGCCACCTCCGCCATGAAGATACTGCAGCACCTCATCAACAACGAGGGCCTGCCCCGGGTAAGATACTGCCACCCAACAGATCGTCACCTTTTCAAACCAGTTTTGAGGTGGCAGGTGGTCGTGTGTCGTCCATGTCTCTGATCGCTACGTTTAGAAGAGGTGGCGATTTGACAGGGTGGTTACTTAATATGGTCGTGAAAAGTGGTAGTTTGTCGTGGTGTGGTGGTATCAAATCGCTACTTCGGATTAGAGAGGGGACCACCCCCACCCTGTCAATGAACTGTCCCGCCAGGTCCTACCACTACTTCAAAAATATAGTAATAGTATTGTTTTTCTTGTGTTGTAAACAACAGTGTTTTTTCAGTCCAATGAAGTTTAAGTTGACCATCTTAATTCTATTATTATCCCTGTGCAGTTAATTTTACATTTTTTAGCAACGTATTCCATTTAAAAGCGGTTTTTAAGTATCAAGGTGTGTTAAATAGGCCTAAATAAATAGTCAAAAGTGATTTAAATGAGTTCCAAGGATTAATGGAATTTGTACTAACTTGTTTCCTAACGACAGCCTGCCACCTCCAGCTAGAAAGGTGGCGACATCACAGGGTGGCACCTTGACAGCATCGGTGTATTTTTATAAGGTGGCAATCCGACACTTAGGCTAGGTGGTGAATTGTCAGGGTGGCATTTTGACATCCACTCCAATACCTCATCAACAATAAGGGACTGCTCAGGAAAAATGAAACCTTCTGTCATAACATAATCCTGCGTAACTTATTATGTGATTGTGATGCGTTGCAAAGCTGCACTAGGTAAACGAGTGTTTGTACAATGCATGGTTCCTTTTGATCCCTAAACTTGTGGTATACAGTTAGTTATCAATATAATTTTCTGAATGTTCCTGTTACGTTTACATTTCGGTTAGCACATTAGCTGCCACGCACATTTTTTGTTGAAATTCTAGTTATGTGATGTTTTTTATCCTTTTTGAGGTTAGTTATGATGACTTTTTACAAAATAAATAGAAATACATGTAAAAAAAATTGGTGACCGATTGGATCGGCATTAATTTTTTTTAAGGAATATTCGATGATGTTTTGACATGCCGACACAGCAAAATTAGAAACTATGAAAACAATGCTATATACCAGTAAATTGCTTTGTAAACTTTTTTTGGGCACACAACAGATAAGATCAACTCAAGAAGAATGATATATTAGGTGTATTCAACGATATTAAATAATTTTTAATAATGAGAAATGTTGCTATAAAACGATGCCGACCCGATCGGATCGGCGAAATTGACGCGAATGCTTTAGACACTTCCCGTAGGTTAAGAAAACTGCCGCAACGCTATCTAGGAGGCTTGGGATGTACTACTGTACGTCATATTAGTTCCCCAGAGTTCCGCTAGGTGCCTACCAGAGACATCTATCGGCGATTCAGTCAAACGCTGCACTACTCCGGTTGCCGACCCGATCAGGTCGGCAGGTTGCTCCGCCCGACCTACCTATGCCGACTCGATCGGGTCGGTGTGGCAGTTAACGTGTTATATGAAACTTTATGCTCATAACCATTATTTTGTTTCAGGAAAACACAATCCTCATCTTGCTCCTGAGAATGCTTGCTTTGGGTCTCAGTGCTTGGGTTATGATCGATTCACAGGTATTACCTATTTTGGTTGTTACCTATTTTGTTAGGAAGTAAAACTAATAGTAATAATATAGATATATCTGTTTTTCATGAATTTTTTACCCGTCAGGATTTGACCTTTTGAAGTTGAAACCTCCAACAGTTTAAAGAGCCTTAACCCTTAATTGCGCCCATGTTACATGAGTGGGCACATGGGGTCATGTACTCTAGTTCATATATAAGCAAGACATATAAATTCCTGATCAACAACCAAGCCAAACCATTGCGTATAGAAGCATGAAATTTTGCATACTCCTCTTACACTTAGGCCCAAGATGAATGGGACAAAACCAGGTGGGTCCATTTTAACCCGTCATCACTGACCAGCTGATGTAGATGTAGGTATGCTATCAAATTTCATTTCCTTCAGTTGTCTTTTAGTTTGTATCGGTCATCTTTTTAATTAGATCAAGTTTTTTAAATTTTAATATTAGAAAAATGTTTCACTGACTTTCACACTTGATCATATGATATGGCATGAGACTCTTAGAGACCGTACATTATTTTATGATTGTTATTTTGAAAGTCATTATTTTGTAATTTATACATTAAATCTCAGGGTTTACTTGATTGCTCTTAAAACTTTTAATCAACTTCAAAAAATTTCTAAAATCAGATAAAAATTGTTATCAAGTCAAAAATTTGATGTTTTTGTTTTGTATTATTATACACTGTTTGTTATTTTAATAAGTTCTTGTTGGTAATAAAAACAGTCTATTCTACAGTATTTCTTCTTTAATTACACAATTTTTTGTTTCACAACAAGTTCATGATGTTGACCTTCACAAATTTATATTTAATTTTAAAATCCTTTCATAAACAAAATTTTAATCATTGTACTTATCCATTCGAAGACAGATGAACTTTGGCTGTCTGACGTCCCTTCCTCCTGATGTCGAAAATCACCGACCGGTGAAATCACCATGATGAGTTGTGACGAATCTGTTCACCTCGAACGGTTATATTGCGCGATTTATTTCGACTCGGTCATTCTGCGATATGCACACCAAATATGAACGTCAGTTATTGTAGTCCGTCAAAACTCCGTGCCGCTTTTCGAACTAAATTGTCTTTATATTTCGTCCGCGCAAAACAAAGTTTAATTTATTTATTGCACAACATGCAATAAAATCATGAGTGACACAGCGACTGCGTTGTACTCGCGTCGAAACAACTTTTTGAATTTCCGATTCCTCTACCCTCCGTGTTCGTCCAGGAGACGGGCCGAAGCGCTCCTCGCGGATAATGCTTGCAACACCTCGACCAATCAGAGCTCTTAATCTCACGCCACCAGACAACGTACTCCCGATCCAGCTGAAAATAGCGCTCCGGGTAGCGATTTGTGACAACAATTGGGCGTGGCCAACAGCATTCCCTGCACGGTGCTGCTCTACTCGTTTGTTATTTGAACTAAACTAACTGTGTGATGTTGCCATGCAAAATGCGCTGTGGAACATTCCACCCGCTCAAGGACAAATTTTTTCGATACGTTCTGTTCTCTTGCGTCTAAAAATAACTTGTTGTTTCCGGTCTGCGCGTTCTCACGGGAAAGAACTGCGTCTTCCATCTTGTGGTGCAATCCTTTCTCATGGATGGAAACATTTTGTTGTCAATATTTTAGCCGTTTTTCTACATTTATTGCGCAATCTTATTTTCGACCCGCATAATTTTGAATTTAATTCTTTCGTTGACCAATATTTGTTTAATATGAATTTAACACCCGTCACAGATACCCCCCTGAATTTTGAACAAAATTTGACCAAAGCGAATAATTTTTTCAAAATTCATCAATCTTCTTACATGAATGGTACTTATACAACACAATTCTTAAAATTTAAACAAAATTTGCATAATCTAACCTAAAAATACACATAATTACATTTAACAACAAGATTTCAAAATTAAATCAACTTTACATAATCAACACATAATTTCATTCTAACAATATCAAAATGTTCAATTTCATTGAAAACAAAATTTCTGATTGATGGCGACCCTGTTTTACACAACCCCATCTATTTTCTTTACAAAATTCCACCTTACAATCTTAGATGTCCAATGTCACTTCTGTTGTTGTCACTTCACTTCAGTGTCCAAC
The DNA here is from genome assembly GCA_035578135.1 of Flexamia atlantica. Lineage (NCBI taxonomy): Eukaryota > Metazoa > Arthropoda > Insecta > Hemiptera > Cicadellidae > Flexamia > Flexamia atlantica. The sequence continues at coordinate 61,875 of JAQJVK010000216.1, read as the reverse complement.
TAAGTTCAGTTTCACTTCCACTTAACACTATCATTAAATTAAACACAACAATAATAAAAGCATTATTTATTTATTCCCTAGGGTTCCAGTCTATAATTGTTTCTAGTACCCTACTCACATATAGCAACACCTAAATGCACCTACTTGCACATGGTCTCACCTAATATTTGAAAAAAAAATAAAAAAAAAATTTTTATTTATCTATTTTTTTAATAAAACATCTTTAAATTATTAATCTTCCTCAATACATCCATCGATTATCAAAAATTTACAATATTATAAAACTGACCTAACCTACACGGAATACAAGTTTTCAATAATCTACAAATTTATAAGTTCCTATCCTTGAAACAGCATATTTTCAGCATCAAAAATTATTTATTTACATTTTCAAGTTATACGAGTTACCATTATTCATTATTATTTCATTATTGTATCATACAGTCAACTCAACTCCTATTCTGTCACAATATGGTTCAAACACCATCGACCTAACTGTGAAGCCAACTGCCTCCATGTGAATCCTGATTTTCACTTACTTCAATTTTCAGTAAATTCAACAATTTATCCTGTCATTTATTTAACATTTTGTGAGAAACACTAACTCACCAATTTCTATTTTACCCTTGACTTATAGCATTTATGACCTCTGATTTATTAATTATTATTTTATACTTGTCAGAAGTTCATACCTAGTTTTCCCTGCACTAATGAATTCTCATTTGTCTTATTATTTCTATTTTATGAGTAATCCACCGATACAAGATATAATTCAACCTAACCTTTCAATTTTTATCATATATTCTTGGCTGGTTTGAAATTATTTATCTTTGTATAATGATTTCTGATTTATTAATTATTATTTTATACTTGTCAGAAATTCATTAAGGGTAATCTCCCACTCAACTCAATACAATGCTCGCTATTTTTAATTCACTTCATGAACAAGCTAACATTTATTCCAAAGCCTTTCCTAGGCTACTCACCCTATTGAACGCCCAGTACTTACTTAAAACTATTGTGGCTAAGTATTTTTAACATGAATCCCCCACACTAACGGATTCAGAGGTGAAATTTTGAATTTACTAATCGTTGGTACGAAAATTCGAAACCAAGTCGGTGCCCAGGCTTTGGAAAAAAATTGTACTGGGTCATAGGGCACCCTTACGTGTGGACAGCAGCTAACCCCCAGCCCCCTTATTCTCCAACAGGTTACCCGTAACGGGCCCATCTGGTTAAAAGTGCCTGGATTGGGGGCGAATTTTCAACAATCGGTTAAACATGTTCAAGGTGCTGACCTACTCTTCGAGTAGGTGCAGCTTATCGAGCGGACCTTACTATGGTGCAACACTCGTCTCGCTGGTTTACTCTTGCGAGTAAACTCAGCCCACCGCTTCTTTTCTCAAATCTAAAATAAAAAAAATTAAAAAACATACATCCATCACATTCACGCTCGTCTCGCCATTCGCCAGGGTTAGCTGCTCAATTGTGAATTTCCATTCACCAACATTCGTGCGCTCATTCCTTTTACGTCAAATCCAGTAACTGTAAGAAATAATTTTATTATACATGATAACCATCTCAAAAAAAAATTTTTTTTTATCAAATATTTAATCTTGCATTTACTAATTTAAATTTATTATACAAGAATAAAACTCAAATTCGATTATTCATTAAAAAAATAATATTCAAAGTTATATTTCAATCAAATAAAATTATTTCTTTGTCGTTGACTGCATGGTTTATGAACTTTCATTCCCCATATCAGTCCTTGTATCTTGATTCTTGATTTGTTTATGGGTACAAATCAGAACAGTACCTACAACACAAAGACCCCTTTTTTTTCATTTTATTTTATATGAATTATTCAATAAAAGTTTTTAATCACTTGCCGTTATCTATTCTTTCAATTTCCTTTATTCGAACAAAGTGATTTAAACCTAGAGTTACTGAGATAACTTTTTACCTAATCTCATCACCCTTCTGTTTGTCATGACTTAATTATCTTATTTGTCACTTGTTAATTTTACCTATTTATTACCCTTAATGGTAGGCCTACTCTACAAAAGTAGCAAAAATTATTTTAATACCACCAATATATTCAAATTCTAAGTTTCTATCTAACTTTAATGTGGTTTTACTACAATAATTACTCAAAGTCCTAATACAGTCTCAACAGTCCATCACTAGCTTAAATTTTCTTAACCATAGCCGCAACTTATCCGATATTACCTTTTGATCCCAGCCTATCCTAATGTTTTGTCGGTTTTTTTCTAACTTTTGTTTTTCGGTTAGTATGCAACTCAAGTTTGATTGATTTGGTATGGAACCTATTTGACCCCCCCACCATATTTTGAGAACAACCAGGGTCAACAGTTACTAGGTCAGACTGAAAATTTTCATATGAGTTTCCAACCCTGTTTTCATTTTTCTCCCGTGAGTTTGGTTTAACATCAAAACTAGGCTTGACACAAGAATCTCGTAATTTTGCTTTACTGCCATTAGGCCTAACCTTCCCTCGACTCATTCGATATTTCCCACCTTTAAATTTACTTTTCATCCTTTCTGGTAGGCTACTTTTTTCTAAAATAAGTTCAATTTGGCCTTTCAGTTCATTGACCTCCCTACTTAGCTTATTTACAACTTCCAAAATCTTGGTCCCTTCAGTTTGAATTTTTTCATTTATTCTATCATCAAACAAGAACAATTCACCCTTAATCTGCGCTTCTGTTTCTTTTTTAAAACCCAATCTCCATTTTTTCTGATTCTTATTAAATCTAGAGATGTTAGCTAGTTCATGTCTATTACTAGGCCTATCTTGCTCAACCACCAAGTTTTCAATTTCACAAGTTTTCGCCTTAACTTGAGAGATTTCGCTTTGTAAGTTACTAACATTTACTTTAATACTTTCTACCTCTATAGCAACCGCAGAAACTTTACTCTCAACAAGCCCTATTTTTGATTGATTTTCCCCAGTTAGTCTGTCATATTTGGTGATCATCTCATCTACTTTTCCACTCAATCGATCATCTACCCCCCTAATCTCATTTCTTAATTCATCTAACCCCTCTTTGATTTCATTTTTTATTTCTATTTTAAGTTCATCAATTTCAGCATTTACCCCTTTATTAATTCCCTTAATTTCACCACTCAATTCATGAAACATAGCAGCGACTTTGGACATAAAATCATCTAACTTTAAGGTTGCCATTTTTTCTGATGTATATAGCCGTTAGTTATAAACAATATTTCCTATTAAATTTAATATTAACTTTTGTTAACAGCTTTACAGTACAATGGTCAATTATTATTTATCCAATGTAACTGTAGCCTATTCCTGCATTATTTTACAACAGAATTATTCATCTACCTGACTGTTACTTTAATTTTATAATAAAACTGCTCTAGGCCTACTAAATTTTCACTGGAACCCTTCACAATTTTAGACTAAGCCCTAACTTAAAAATCAATATTCATAGTAGGTTCTTTTTTAATGAAAAATATTCATTATCAGCCCCACGTTGGGCGCCAAATCTGTATCGGTCATCTTTTTAATTAGATCAAGTTTTTTAAATTTTAATATTAGAAAAATGTTTCACTGACTTTCACACTTGATCATATGATATGGCATGAGACTCTTAGAGACCGTACATTATTTTATGATTGTTATTTTGAAAGTCATTATTTTGTAATTTATACATTAAATCTCAGGGTTTACTTGATTGCTCTTAAAACTTTTAATCAACTTCAAAAAATTTCTAAAATCAGATAAAAATTGTTATCAAGTCAAAAATTTGATGTTTTTGTTTTGTATTATTATACACTGTTTGTTATTTTAATAAGTTCTTGTTGGTAATAAAAACAGTCTATTCTACAGTATTTCTTCTTTAATTACACAATTTTTTGTTTCACAACAAGTTCATGATGTTGACCTTCACAAATTTATATTTAATTTTAAAATCCTTTCATAAACAAAATTTTAATCATTGTACTTATCCATTCGAAGACAGATGAACTTTGGCTGTCTGACGTCCCTTCCTCCTGATGTCGAAAATCACCGACCGGTGAAATCACCATGATGAGTTGTGACGAATCTGTTCACCTCGAACGGTTATATTGCGCGATTTATTTCGACTCGGTCATTCTGCGATATGCACACCAAATATGAACGTCAGTTATTGTAGTCCGTCAAAACTCCGTGCCGCTTTTCGAACTAAATTGTCTTTATATTTCGTCCGCGCAAAACAAAGTTTAATTTATTTATTGCACAACATGCAATAAAATCATGAGTGACACAGCGACTGCGTTGTACTCGCGTCGAAACAACTTTTTGAATTACCGATTCCTCTACCCTCCGTGTTCGTCCAGGAGACGGGCCGAAGCGCTCCTCGCGGATAATGCTTGCAACACCTCGACCAATCAGAGCTCTTAATCTCACGCCACCAGACAACGTACTCCCGATCCAGCTGAAAATAGCGCTCCGGGTAGCGATTTGTGACAACAATTGGGCGTGGCCAACAGCATTCCCTGCACGGTGCTGCTCTACTCGTTTGTTATTTGAACTAAACTAACTGTGTGATGTTGCCATGCAAAATGCGCTGTGGAACATTCCACCCGCTCAAGGACAAATTTTTTCGATACGTTCTGTTCTCTTGCGTCTAAAAATAACTTGTTGTTTCCGGTCTGCGCGTTCTCACGGGAAAGAACTGCGTCTTCCATCTTGTGGTGCAATCCTTTCTCATGGATGGAAACATTTTGTTGTCAATATTTTAGCCGTTTTTCTACATTTATTGCGCAATCTTATTTTCGACCCGCATAATTTTGAATTTAATTCTTTCGTTGACCAATATTTGTTTAATATGAATTTAACACCCGTCACAAGTTCAGAAATCACAGTTGGAAATAGACAAGAATACATCGCAGGAGAAATCACTATACCGGACCATCTATTTTTTCTATTCATCTTGCCTTAGACGAGTGTTACAATTTACAATATTCACCACTGTATTGGTGCCACTGAAACAAATAACAAAATCTAAAGTGAAGTGGAAACTAGTTTATTATCACTATAGCTGATTGATTTTAAACTGCTTAGCTGCTGTTTACAGTATATAGCAGCAGCTGTTGATTTACATTAAATAGCAGACAACTTTCAAAATTAAAATAAAAACAAAGTTTTCTTCGGTAATTGACACATTTTGTGGCGATTTTTGAAAAGATCCTTTCTATTAACCACAAAGAAAGGATTTTTCAAAATCCCCTTAGGGCTCTGCCCTACAGAGGGTCAAGGTTTGTGTGGTTGCGATTACGGAAACACCGCAATCAATGGGGCATAACGATGGAATAATTTGTTTAAACCCTTTGCGTAAGGTTAAAGGCCTGCTGGTTGTTGCTGGCCTTTGTTGTAAGGCCAGCGGGAGAGGCCACAAATCAGCCAGTAGGAATTAATTTCTGTAAGGCTCGGTTCCGACGGTCGGACAGCCAGCTCTACTGGCCAAGCCCCACTCTGCGTCAGCTTGGCATTTATCATGGTGGCTCCCTCCCATCAGCTCGGAAATGTTTTCACATCCGGCAGCTCGGAATTGTTTTCATTAAAACTGTGATTTTGTAGGGGATTTTTACAATTCAATGTTGCAAGCCTGCTGTGAGGTCCTCAGTAGGTTGCAGCATTCTACTGGCATCATGCAAAATTGAGAATAACCAGCAAAAAAATATGTTAGCAGCACTTATTGGCCAGTCCTGCTGGACTACCGAGCGTTCGTTAGATTCCATGTTGGCCAGCACTCCTGGCCATCTGATCGCATATCAACTGCTGTGGAAAAAAATCCAAATTCTGCGCGTTAATGGTGGCGGCCAGTACAGCTGGCCACGCGATCGCGAAGGAATAGCGACAGATATCCATTCCGATCGCAAAGGGTTAATTTTTATCTAAACGAACGTCTCTCTGAAACACAAATTGCCGAATGAACGTTAATGACGTCTGCGTGGTGCGTTGTAGGAGTTCAAGGAGCCGAAGCTGGACTCGCAGGTGGTGACCAAGTTCCTGCCGGCGCTCATGTCACTCATGGTGGACGACCAAGTGCGGGCGCTCAACTCCAAACTGCCGCCCGACGAGCGCGAGTCCGCCATCACCATCATCGAGCACTCAGGTACGCAAGGTAGAGCTGTAATGGATATCCGGTATATGGCCTATCCGGCCCTTTTTTTAGTATCCGGTGTACGGCCGGATACTTGTTACTATCCTGCAAGATACCGGATACTTAAGTATGAAAACGAAATTAATAAAACACATTAAATGTAAGACTGTATTACTAACTGTGTATGTCAGAACAGCTCAAAATTGAATCATTACATTCAGAACATGTTTCGGTGTAATAACACCATCTTCAGCTGAGTACAGATGTGAAGGAAATCATTATCCATCGGCAGGTCCCCCGCCCGACGCCTGCCAGGCGTATGTACAGGAGAGCTCGGTGGCCAGTATCATCCCCATGTACTACACACTGCAGACTACTGTACTGTACCTGTTTGTGTGGCAGGTCCCCCGCCCGACGCCTGCCAGGCGTATGTACAGGAGAGCTCGGTGGCCAGTATCATCCCCATGTACTACACACTGCAGACTACTGTACTGTACCTATTTGTGTGGCAGGTCCCCCGCCCGACGCCTGCCAGGCGTATGTACAGGAGAGCTCGGTGGCCAGTATCATCGCCATGTACTACACACTGCAGACGGCCAAGCAGCGGGACCGGATCGGACTGATGCGAGTGCTTGGCACTCTGGCGACGTGTGACAGCGATCGAGCCTTCGAAGACCCCTTCCTCCACTTCCTGGTATGATCTGCGCTGTTCTCAGTGTCAGTGAGAAAGCAGTTGCTTAGAATATAACTTACGTATTAGAATTTATGACGACTGTTGTTGTAGAGAGGATAAGGAATTTCGGAACTATATGATAAGGAACTATTCCTTTAGTGGTTGAAAGGCCGCTATTCCTAGAGAGATTTTTATCGCGTTTAAAGGCCACTATTTCTAGAGAGATTGCTATCTCTGGATACCAAACTTAATTGCATAATTGGAAAGAACATTATTTAACTGACTTACTGTCTAAATTTTACATGATTTTGATGAGCGGGCTATGTGTCCTGCCTCGCAGAAAGCAGTGATGTCGGTAAGGATTGAGTTGAAGGCCGCCACTAGCCGCCTGATTGCCACCCTTGTACAGTATGCTGCAGCGGTTATGTTAGGTTAGGTTATCATAAATATGTTTGTAAGACTTTCCTCATTTCATTACGAATCGAAATATACAGACGAGTCATATGCCTGCTAGATCCCTTTCAAGTGGCCAAGGTCAGGTCTTTGAACGGAGAGCACGTATTACCTGTCAACAAGATTTCTGGGGTGGCTACATTGTTCGATTTGTAACGAAACAAGGAAAGTCCTACTAACATATTTATGATAACCTAACCTAACACAGCCGCTGCAGTGCATTGTACAAGGTTGACGGAGGCGGAGGAAGTATTATATGGAGATATAATACCAAAGTAACATTCCTTCTTCCAATCGCAGATATCCCTACTGATCCGCATGGGGGATGAGTTCTCGACAGACGACTTCTACACAGTTATATTTCACGAGTATTTGCCCTTTGTAAATTACTTAGTCTCTTTAGTTGGCCTAGGTGTTTTTACAACCAACTTTTTCTGATCGCAGATCTCCCTGCTGATCCACATGGGGGATGAGTTCTCGACGGAGGACTTCTGCACGGTGATTTTCGACGAGTTCTTCTACGCGGGGATCAGCCGAGAGAACGTGGTGAGACACATGCTGAAGCTCCTGTGGTACGTCTACCCCAAGCTGTCCAACTCTCGGCTGCACGCCATCATGAAGGTGCTCCAGCCCAACGCCACGGTAAATGTCGATAGTGACGGATATCGTTTGAAACTGTCGTATTAGATTAAATAACTTTTATACAGTGCCTCTGATTATCCTGATTAATTTGGCGGAACACTAAACCAGATAGCAAAAAATCTGGATATTCTGATGTCATTTTAATATGGCCTAAACTGCGTTTGAAAACATAGCCCCCATTACATTAATGCTGAAAACAGTGTATCGAGAATGTAAAAACGTTGTTTCACACCCTTTTGTTGTACGAAAATGTTCTAATACTGTACAGCTAACGTGGCGACCTCGGCTATTGCAGTTGTGCCTTACGTGTAGAACACAATTTTCACACGTAAAATTTGGCAGTAAAGATCACCTGATGATCCATCAGCAAGGAAAGTTCATGTCTACTCTTTTAAATAATCTTAGCAAGGTAATTTAACCGACCGCAGGTAATTGATGGTACTAAATTTGCAAAAGATGCAAACAGTTGTGATATGCGTGAGATAAGCTGCAATGATGAATACACTTTTCTAGCATTTCTGATCCTTTAAAATAATCTATGTTTTGAAAAACCAGGCTTCGGATCATTATCGTTTTTCTGTAATAAATATATATATGTATTGTTTAGTGAGCTTAGTACAGGGTGTTTTTTTAAAACGCAACCCATTTTTAAGATTGAATAATTCACATATAAATATGAAATAAGTCTTGTTTTATGGTTCTTTACGTTTTATACAATCTATTATTTAAGTTTGATCACATTTAGTTCACCTTATGTGCTCAAAAAATCCGCCAGTGGCATTTGTATGAAGTTATGCTCCCTCCATCAAATCCCTACATAGGAATTGCACGTGTTGCAAGGTACCTCTTTGAATATCTTGCATTACATTTGTTTTGAGGTACTGAATATGCTGTGACTTGTTTTTTTAGGCCTGACTTTGTATGAATCCCCAAAGAACATAATAATATAGAGGTGTCAAATCCAGGGATCTTGGGGGGAAATAATCCTTCACCGATAAAATCAAGTTTTATGTTGCGTTTTTAATGTGTGCACGATAACTCGCGTAAAAACGGTCCGATCTGAATGAAATTTGCCACAAACATATAAAGTAGTAATTATTCTGCGGAAACAATTCAAAAGCTATTCAGCACCTCAAAACAAACATAACAAATTTAATGCAAGAAATTTAAAGAGGCACCTTGCAACACGTGTTCGGGAATTTGATTGAAAGAGCATAACCTTATACAATTGTCAATGGTGGGCTGTTTGAGCACAAAATGTAAACTAAATGTGATCAAACTTAAATAATAGGTTGTATAGAATTTAAAGATCACTAAAACAATACTCATTACTCATTCATATGTACATTATTCAATCTTAAAAATGGGTTGCGTGTAAAAAAAACACCCTGTATAACAAAACAACTCAAATTTAACTTCCTGAGGGAATTTAAACGTCAGTAATGATAACTCGGCGGACATGTTTGCAGCACAACGAGGCGGTCCACTCGCTGTACAAACAGCTGATGGAGAAGATCGGCAGTGAGCAGGAGCCGCCGGCCATCCCGGAGAACCTGGACTACCTCGAGTCCCCGCTCATGTCCGTGCCGACCCCCGCGCCGCTGTCGTAGCCACCAGGTACGTGTTTACACAACGAGGCCACCACTCGCTGTACAAACAGCTGATGGAGAAGATCGGCAGTGAGCAGGAGCCGCCGGCCATCCCGGAGAACCTGGACTACCTCGAGTCCCCGCTCATGTCCGTGCCGACCCCCGCGCCGCTGTCGTAGCCACCAGGTACGTGGTTACACAACGAGGCCACCACTCGCTGTACAAACAGCTGATGGAGAAGATCGGCAGTGAGCAGGAGCCGCCGGCCATCCCGGAGAACCTGGACTACCTCGAGTCCCCGCTCATGTCCGTGCCGACCCCCGCGCCGCTGTCGTAGCCACCAGGTACGTGGTTACACAACGAGGCCACCACTCGCTGTACAAACAGCTGATGGAGAAGATCGGCAGTGAGCAGGAGCCGCCGGCCATCCCGGAGAACCTGGACTACCTCGAGTCCCCGCTCATGTCCGTGCCGACCCCCGCGCGGCTGTCGTAGCCACCAGGTACGTGTTTACACAACGAGGCCACCACTCGCTGTACAAACAGCTGATGGAGAAGATCGGCAGTGAGCAGGAGCCGCCGGCCATCCCGGAGAACCTGGACTACCTCGAGTCCCCGCTCATGTCCGTGCCGACCCCCGCGCCGCTGTCGTAGCCGCCAGGTACGTGGTTACACAACGAGGCCACCACTCGCTGTACAAACAGCTGATGGAGAAGATCGGCAGTGAGCAGGAGCCTCCGGCCATCCCGGAGAACCTGGACTACCTCGAGTCCCCGCTCATGTCCGTGCCGACCCCCGCGCGGCTGTCGTGGCCACCAGGTACGTGGTTACACAACGAGGCCACCACTCGCTGTACAAACAGCTGATGGAGAAGATCGGCAGTGAGCAGGAGCCGCCGGCCATCCCGGAGAACCTGGACTACCTCGAGTCCCCGCTCATGTCCGTGCCGACCCCCGCGCCGCTGTCGTAGCCACCAGGTACGTGGTTACACAACGAGGCCACCACTCGCTGTACAAACAGCTGATGGAGAAGATCGGCAGTGAGCAGGAGCCGCCGGCCATCCCGGAGAACCTGGACTACCTCGAGTCCCCGCTCATGTCCGTGCCGACCCCCGCGCCGCTGTCGTAGCCACCAGGTACGTGGTTACACAACGAGGCCACCACTCGCTGTACAAACAGCTGATGGAGAAGATCGGCAGTGAGCAGGAGCCGCCGGCCATCCCGGAGAACCTGGACTACCTCGAGTCCCTGCTCATGTCCGTGCCGACCCCTGCGCCGCTGTCGTAGCCACCAGGTACGTGGTTACACAACGAGGCCACCACTCGCTGTACAAACAGCTGATGGAGAAGATCGGCAGTGAGCAGGAGCCGCCGGCCATCCCGGAGAACCTGGACTACCTCGAGTCCCCGCTCATGTCCGTGCCGACCCCCGCGCCGCTGTCGTAGCCACCAGGTACGTGGTTACACAACGAGGCCACCACTCGCTGTACAAACAGCTGATGGAGAAGATCGGCAGTGAGCAGGAGCCGCCGGCCATCCCGGAGAACCTGGACTACCTCGAGTCCCCGCTCATGTCCGTGCCGACCCCCGCGCCACTGTCGTAGCCGCCAGGTACGTAGTTACACAACGAGGCCACCACTCGCTGTACAAACAGCTGATGGAGAAGATCGGCAGTGAGCAGGAGCCGCCGGCCATCCCGGAGAACCTGGACTACCTCGAGTCCCCGCTCATGTCTGTGCCGACCCCCGCGCGGCTGTCGTAGCCACCAGGTACGTGGTTACACAACGAGGCCACCACTCGCTGTACAAACAGCTGATGGAGAAGATCGGCAGTAAGCAGGAGCCGCCGGCCATCCCGGAGAACCTGGACTACCTCGAGTCCCTGCTCATGTCCGTGCCGACCCCTGCGCCGCTGTCGTAGCCACCAGGTACGTGGTTACACAACGAGGCCACCACTCGCTGTACAGACAGCTGATGGAGAAGATCGGCAGTGAGCAGGAGCCGCCGGCCATCCCGGAGAACCTGGACTACCTCGAGTCCCCGCTCATGTCCGTGCCGACCCCCGCGCCGCTGTCGTAGCCACCAGGTACGTGGTTACACAACGAGGCCACCACTCGCTGTACAAACAGCTGATGGAGAAGATCGGCAGTGAGCAGGAGCCGCCGGCCATCCCGGAGAACCTGGACTACCTCGAGTCCCCGCTCATGTCCGTGCCGACCCCCGCGCGGCTGTCGTAGCCACCAGGTACGTGGTTACACAACGAGGCCACCACTCGCTGTACAGACAGCTGATGGAGAAGATCGGCAGTGAGCAGGAGCCGCCGGCCATCCCGGAGAACCTGGACTACCTCGAGTCCCCGCTCATGTCCGTGCCGACCCCCGCGCCGCTGTCGTAGCCACCAGGTACGTGGTTACACAACGAGGCCACCACTCGCTGTACAAACAGCTGATGGAGAAGATCGGCAGTGAGCAGGAGCCGCCGGCCATCCCGGAGAACCTGGACTACCTCGAGTCCCCGCTCATGTCCGTGCCGACCCCCGCGCCGCTGTCGTAGCCACCAGGTACGTGGTTACACAACGAGGCCACCACTCGCTGTACAAACAGCTGATGGAGAAGATCGGCAGTGAGCAGGAGCCGCCGGCCATCCCGGAGAACCTGGACTACCTCGAGTCCCCGCTCATGTCCGTGCCGACCCCCACGCCGCTGTCGTAGCCACCAGGTACGTGGTTACACAACGAGGCCACCACTCGCTGTACAAACAGCTGATGGAGAAGATCGGCAGTGAGCAGGAGCCGCCGGCCATCCCGGAGAACCTGGACTACCTCGAGTCCCCGCTCATGTCCGTGCCGACCCCCGCGCCGCTGTCGTAGCCACCAGGTACGTGGTTACACAACGAGGCCACCACTCGCTGTACAAACAGCTGATGGAGAAGATCGGCAGTGAGCAGGAGCCGCCGGCCATCCCGGAGAACCTGGACTACCTCGAGTCCCCGCTCATGTCCGTGCCGACCCCCGCGCCGCTGTCGTAGCCACCAGGTACGTGGTTACACAACGAGGCCACCACTCGCTGTACAAACAGCTGATGGAGAAGATCGGCAGTGAGCAGGAGCCGCCGGCCATCCCGGAGAACCTGGACTACCTCGAGTCCCCGCTCATGTCCGTGCCGACCCCCGCGCCGCTGTCGTAGCCACCAGGTACGTGGTTACACAACGAGGCCACCACTCGCTGTACAAACAGCAGATGGAGAAGATCGGCAGTGAGCAGGAGCCGCCGGCCATCGCGGAGAACCTGGACTACCTCGAGTCCCCGCTCATGTCCGTGCCGACCCCCGCGCCACTGTCGTAGCCACCAGGTACGTGTTTACCCAACGAGGCCACCACTCGCTGTACAAACAGCTGATGGAGAAGATCGGCAGTGAGCAGGAGCCGCCGGCCATCCCGGAGAACCTGGACTACCTCGAGTCCCCGCTCATGTCCGTGCCGACCCCCGCGCCGCTGTCGTAGCCACCAGGTATGTGGTTACACAACGAGGCCACCACTCGCTGTACAAACAGCTGATGGAGAAGATCGGCAGTGAGCAGGAGCCGCCGGCCATCCCGGAGAACCTGGACTACCTCGAGTCTCCGCTCATGTCCGTGCCGACCCCCGCGCCGCTGTTGTAGCCGCCAGGTACGTGGTTACACAACGAGGCCACCACTCGCTGTACAAACAGCTGATGGAGAAGATCGGCAGTGAGCAGGAGCCGCCGGCCATCCCGGAGAACCTGGACTACCTCGAGTCCCCGCTCATGTCCGTGCCGACCCCCGCGCCGCTGTCGTAGCCGCCAGGTACGTGATTACACAACGAGGCCACCACTCGCTGTACAAACAGCTGATGGAGAAGATCGGCAGTGAGCAGGAGCCGCCGGCCATCCCGGAGAACCTGGACTACCTCGAGTCCCCGCTCATGTCCGTGCCGACCCCCGCGCCGCTGTTGTAGCCGCCAGGTACGTGGTTACACAACGAGGCCACCACTCGCTGTACAAACAGCTGATGGAGAAGATCGGCAGTGAGCAGGAGCCGCCGGCCATCCCGGAGAACCTGGACTACCTCGAGTCCCCGCTCATGTCCGTGCCGACCCCCGCGCCGCTGTTGTAGCCGCCAGGTACGTGGTTACACAACGAGGCCACCACTCGCTGTACAAACAGCTGATGGAGAAGATCGGCAGTGAGCAGGAGCCGCCGGCCATCCCGGAGAACCTGGACTACCTCGAGTCCCCGCTCATGTCCGTGCCGACCCCCGCGCCGCTGTCGTAGCCACCAGGTACGTGGTTACACAACGAGGCCACCACTCGCTGTACAAACAGCAGATGGAGAAGATCGGCAGTGAGCAGGAGCCGCCGGCCATCCCGGAGAACCTGGACTACCTCGAGTCCCCGCTCATGTCCGTGCCGACCCCCGCGCCGCTGTCGTAGCCACCAGGTACGTGGTTACACAACGAGGCCACCACTCGCTGTACAAACAGCTGATGGAGAAGATCGGCAGTGAGCAGGAGCCGCCGGCCATCCCGGAGAACCTGGACTACCTCGAGTCCCCGCTCATGTCCGTGCCGACCCCCGCGCCGCTGTCGTAGCCACCAGGTACGTGGTTACACAACGAGGCCACCACTCGCTGTACAAACAGCAGATGGAGAAGATCGGCAGTGAGCAGGAGCCGCCGGCCATCCCGGAGAACCTGGACTACCTCGAGTCCCCGCTCATGTCCGTGCCGACCCCCGCGCCACTGTCGTAGCCACCAGGTACGTGTTTACACAACGAGGCCACCACTCGCTGTACAAACAGCTGATGGAGAAGATCGGCAGTGAGCAGGAGCCGCCGGCCATCCCGGAGAACCTGGACTACCTCGAGTCCCCGCTCATGTCCGTGCCGACCCCCGCGCCGCTGTCGTAGCCACCAGGTACGTGGTTACACAACGAGGCCACCACTCGCTGTACAAACAGCTGATGGAGAAGATCGGCAGTGAGCAGGAGCCGCCGGCCATCCCGGAGAACCTGGACTACCTCGAGTCCCCGCTCATGTCCGTGCCGACCCCCGCGCCGCTGTTGTAGCCGCCAGGTACGTGGTTACACAACGAGGCCACCACTCGCTGTACAAACAGCTGATGGAGAAGATCGGCAGTGAGCAGGAGCCGCCGGCCATCCCGGAGAACCTGGACTACCTCGAGTCCCCGCTCATGTCCGTGCCGACCCCCGCGCCGCTGTCGTAGCCACCAGGTACGTGGTTACACAACGAGGCCACCACTCGCTGTACAAACAGCTGATGGAGAAGATCGGCAGTGAGCAGGAGCCGCCGGCCATCCCGGAGAACCTGGACTACCTCGAGTCCCCGCTCATGTCCGTGCCGACCCCCGCGCCGCTGTTGTAGCCGCCAGGTACGTGGTTACACAACGAGGCCACCACTCGCTGTACAAACAGCCGATGGAGAAGATCGGCAGTGAGCAGGAGCCGCCGGCCATCCCGGAGAACCTGGACTACCTCGAGTCCCCGCTCATGTCCGTGCCGACCCCCGCGCCGCTGTTGTAGCCGCCAGGTACGTGGTTACACAACGAGGCCACCACTCGCTGTACAAACAGCTGATGGAGAAGATCGGCAGTGAGCAGGAGCCGCCGGCCATCCCGGAGAACCTGGCTGCACCTTTTAAACATTGGGAAAATACTCTTTGTGTGACACTTGGGTACCACCAACGCATTAAAGTGCCTAGGTGCGAGTCGAACATGTCCTTCCTTCTATATCGTAGAAAATATTAAAAACTGGTATTATTGAACCAGGTAAAACATGTTGCTGATAAAATTATAGGTTCGTGATTTACCAGCAATTGAGTAAACTAATGGCTCCACGTATAAATCATCTTCAATCTTACTCAACGACATATTGGAATTTTCAAACCATATACCAACATCCACGTTGGTTACACTACCAAATATATCTGTTATTTCTATCACGTTTCATTTCTAGAATTATTGTAATACCACTTGAATCTGAATTAGATAACAAAGCAAATTTTTGCAATCCATGATGACTGACTCTAGGTTTCTCAGTGTCTGTGATTGTGTAGGAGAGTTAAAGAACTAACTGAGGATTCAAACGGTTCATTTAGGTTAAACAGTAACCTTAATTGTTTATTTTAAATAAGTTTTAGATTAATAAAAAAAATTTTATGTTTTTAAGGTAATTCGATCTATATCAAATTGAAAAATATTGATTTTTAACTTTGATTTTAACAGTGGAGACGGATTCTTAAGTTTAGCCATTTCATGATACTTTCTTTCACTTTACTTGAAATGTCGACCTACCCAGGTAGATATTTTAAGCCAAGTTTGAATGAGAGATGAGAGTACGATGATTGTAACCCGATCTTGTAGTCTTTTTACTGTCTCAGGCCGATATTTTCCTTAGACAGGACTGTTCATTATTAACCCAACAGCCAATGGCAACTTGGGGACTACAGTTTAATATAGGATCCGAACCACAAGTTCGCCTACTGTACTTACGAAACGGTCTAATACTGAGGATGGACTTGCGTATGAACACAGTACTCGCCAGTGGGGAATTAATCCCCACTAGGGAATGCCACAACCACAAGGCATCGCTTGTAACTATCCACAATTATTCGTGACCTCCTAGTAGCTGGATTATATAGGTCATGCCACCATCCCAGTCCAGTAATAAGATACAGTCTCGCAAACCTGAGCTAATGTGATCTGAACATTTCAATGTGGGTTTGTACAGATTCAAAGTTATCGGAAAAGCTTAGAAATAAGAAAAAGTGCAAGTAGTGTATGTTAACTTATGCCTATAAGAACATTAATATTTTGAAAAAAAATCTTATAAAATACTTAGAGCCCATCTTTTTGATATGAATTTGAAGAAACTTAATTTGAATTTCAAATTAAATTGAAACAAACTTAAAGAAAAACAAAAACTATTTTGTAGGCCTATTCATCGTGATTCAGTAGATGCCATGGTGCTTAGCACCTTGAATCCCAGTACGCCTTATTTCTCTGGCAGGCTTTCCGAGTTATCCAGAACTCTTGGTTGTCGTAGTCCGAGTTTGCCTGACTCTATTGTATCACATTTTATCCTGTTATTTTTTGTAAGAAAAACCTCAAACCACAAGGTATTTCAAAAGGATTAAAGAGTAACTAGATGTTGGACCTGTTCCTCACACAGAATTGATGGCATTTGCATTTTCTTGGCTTGACACCGCTGTTGCAATAATTTCTTTTCAAAATTTATTTTTATTTCCATTTTTTATGACTATTATAAAGCTATGACTAGCCTATTATAACCATTCACAACAATGAATATGACAACTTATCGTATTTGAAATGGCAACTTCACACATCCTATGTAACTAATACACTGCAAAAAAATAATAAAGTTGCAGAAATGTGCAATTTTTCATTATGCATTTTCTCAGGACTTAGCAAGGATTGAACTGATAACTTTTAGATTATGCAGCGAGAACATTACTGCTGCCTTGCTGATCAAACTAGGTTCATCTTTCTATTTTACATTTACATTCTGTTAGAACTGTCATGAACCACAAGATAGACATATGTATGTTTTTGACGCCTTTCAACTAAGTTGTACTGTTTCAGACAGATGGCTGACACAGTTCTTGATCTCATGGCCAGAAAACTTCACCGTGCCACTCTTCTTTGTAAATATTGTACATACTTTTTTGTTCTTATTTTTGACTTAGAATATAAACAATTATTTTAACATTCACTCAAGAATTTATTTTTGTTCCTTCTTCTATGTGATGTCAATTTGCTATAGTGCAGCTAACTTTTTATTGTTGAAATGAAATTGAGTCTAGTTAGTAAGACGATAAGGTGGCTATCACTATATAGATATTCTCTTTTTTTATGTCAAATGCCATAGAAAGCCACTTAGTAAAGAATTATCAAATTTGAAATAAACTGGCCCCTGAAAATTTCCTGAAAAGTTGTGGCCCCTGAAGAACCTGGATGTTCTTATGTTATTTGTACGAGGTGTGGTTTTTAGTGAGCTAAAAACGACTGTTAATTTATAGCGAAGGGAGGGGTAGGGTTAGAGGTGTTTGGTCGTTCGTGTTGGAGAGATACTCATAGGAGTTTGACATGGTGCAGGTCGATAGCGCTACATAATGCTTTGTAACTTAAAAACAAAAAAAGGCACAGTTTGCTTAAAGAAAATCACATTATTGTTTATGTTGAAGAGAAGAATGGCCAGCCGCATGTGGTAGCCGATGTCTCATTGTCAGAAGTTTGTATAACAAAACATTCACTCCTTATCTCTGGAAGAAAGGTTCAGGAATTTGAGGGAAACATTCGGATGGAACAGTAATAGTAAATTTCCTGGTTATTTTTAACTTTTGGCAACGGGATCATAATCAGTTAAAACACACGGCCGGCCACTATTCTCTTCAACGCAATCAATATTGTGATTTTCTTAATAAACTGTACTATTTTCATACTGTGCTGTCGATCATTACTTTATCCCACAAACCTTACAAGATTCCCAATTAACTGATATCCACAGCTTTGATTTTTTCACCTAAATAAAGTACCGTAAATGATAAACACAGTGTCATGCAGCATGATCATTTACCGCGGCGGCGAAGGTGGCTTGAGGTGGCCAATTTGTTTTTGAGTAACATATCTTAACCTCCATTAACCTCTACCATGTACTTTCAAACTCTTAATGTTGTATCTCCTGAGGGTTGGTATCTACCCAATACCAATGCCTCGACCCATACCCTCCCTTCTCTATCCATTAACGGTACGGTATGGGGTAAATGATGGAAACTGATAATTTTAGATTCAGTTGATGGAATTTTAATAATCTAATTCTGGCCACTCTTGGGCCAAAAAAATTAAACAGGATAAAACAAAATACCCCCGTTGCAGCAGACCTGCATACTCAGCGAATTTCAAATGTAAAACAAAGTATTTCAATCCAACATAGCGAGATTTGAAATGTTTTGGTAAGTTCCATAAGAATAACATGGGGAATGAGTATACAGGTCTGCTGCTACAGCTATTTACCAAGTTTTATCAAGATATGTTGAGAAATAACCGAGATATAGAATTTTACTTATTTCCCATAAGGTTAACATTGGGACAATGTACTGTGTTTACCACTTTATATATCTCGGTAACTAATGGACATAGAGCAGTGATTCAAGATACCAAATTGTTTGTTTTTTTGAGCTGAATTCAATGGTGCCAACAAAAATTCGATAAATTTTATTTTTCTATGTAAAAAACTCAAAAAACCCATTTTTGGGGGGTTTAACCCCCTTTACCCCCCCTTACGGTGGTCCGATCTGGCTGGTTCACGAACTCGTCTGAATAATTACTACTTTACACGCCTGTGCCAAATTTCATTCCGATCGGACCATTTTTGCGAGCGCTATCGTGCTTACAGACACATAGATATATATATAGAAATTTGAACGAATGGTGTTTTTTGCTTCTGGGGGCCCCAAAATGAAAAGTTATCATGGTCTCGGGCTTAGGTCTTACCATGAAACCTACGGTAATAGCTTCTTCCCTATAGGGGAAATTCGCTAAAAATGAAAGATAATTAAAGTTAAAGATTAAGCGAGCATTAATCTATTAAATTATACACTTGGTTGTCTCTGCTTTAGGCAGAATAACGGACATTCACTATCCTGTGCTTATAAAGATTTTGTTGTAATTGTAAGCTATATTTTCCATCTAGGTTCCTGCACAGATATTGGATGCACACAGTTTGGTGTCTGATGCAGCCGATAAGCTAAGTTATCATCATTGATAGTAGTGCTGCCAGTAAGTGATAAGTGATAGTGAAGCACCTTACAGACGATTACATACTTTCATCATTTAGTTTTTATATGGTAATATACAATAGAAAATAGACAATAGGCAAAATTTCTTTATTAACATATTCTCCAGGAATAGTAATAGGGTCACAAATTCAGAACAAGATACATTGGATATTGTAAATTGAGTAATGCAATGGAGTGGTAAAATTGACAGAAATATCAGATGATAAACATTATTTGTAAAACTCAACAAAAACAATTAATTCAGGATGAAAAAACGATAAAAAGTCAAAATAGTAAAACTTATCAAGAACAGTGGTTGGTTTTAGATTTAAAAATGATAACAATATTAATCAGAACAAATCTTGATAAATGTTGTTAGTGATTAAAGGAGTAAAGTTACAATGTAAAATGATTTTCATTGGGATTCAGACTAAAGAGATTGTGATATTTTTACTGAAAAACTTGTCTCCAACTTTCAAATTCTTCTACAGTGTAGCATGGTCGCTCTTGTAGCCATTTCATGGTGTTTTTCTCATCTTTAGGTTGCGATTGGTGTTCTTCACCTCACCGGGAAGGATGTTCAGGAACTTGGCCCCCAGATACGATGGTTGCTTTTCATAAAGTGAGAGACGATGAATAGGGAGGATGATGTTGTTGGCCCTTCTTGTATTGTAATTATGAGTGTCTCTTCCTCTCTGCAGATTCTGTCTTTTTGCATGGAGGGCTGTTTCTAGGATGAACAGGCACACCACATTCAATACTTTGAATTGTTTAAAGGCATCACGACATGAGTCTCTCGGTCCAAGTCCTGCCAGTATGCGTATTGCCCTCTTCTGCAGTACCAGGACTCTTTGCGTGTTTCTTTTGGATGAGTTTCCCCAAACAGGTAGCCCATACCGAATATGTGCCTCAAACAGGGCAAAGTAAGCAGTTTTTAGAGTTTCATCACTAGATATTTGTTGAAGCCTTCGAAGGACATGAGCTGAACTGAGTTTACAGCATAGCTTGTCTAGGTGGTCATACCAGGCAAGTTTGTCATCTATTATTACTCCCAAATATGTAGCTTCTGAAACTTCCAGTATATCTGGTAACCCTCCCGTTTCCTTTTTTTTTCTCAATGATGAGCTGTTGACTTTACTTTTCATTTAATACCAGACTATTTGCTTGACAATACTGCTGTGTCATTCCTAGAGCGACAAAAGTTTGTATTTCTAAATCAGAAGAATTTTTTGTTTCTGAGCAGCAGGACAGTATCATCTGCATACATCAATGTATTGCAGTAGTCAGCAGGGTAGTTCGGAAAATCATTTGTGAAAATTATGTATAGGACAGGTCCCAGAACAGAGCCTTGCGGAACCCCTGATTTAACTGGGAGGAGTTCAGATGTTGTTTTCTCGAGCATTCCGGAGTTCATGTACTTGATTTCAACTGCTAGAGTTCTGCCTGTTAAATAGCTTTTGAACCATTTTCCTGCGACACCCTTAATTCCCATTTTTTTCAGTTTTTCCAGCTGCAAATCATGTTGAATAGAATCAAAAGCTTTGCTGTAATCTAAGAAGACTGCAGTTGTAGTGTCGCCATCCTCGAGGGCTTTTATGATTTAATGTAAAAATGCAATGAAATGATACTGAGGCGACCTTAAATATTGATTTTGTTTCATCTTGTTTTTTTTTTTTAATTTCTACAAAGAAAATAAAGAAAGAAAGTTTAGTTTTTGTGGTGATGAAAGCGTAAAAAGCCAATTACACCTTTTTAAATTTGCTTCTGTAAGCAACGACATTCTATAACAGATAACTTTAAAAAATACAGGAAATGAGTTCTGAACAAGATTTGCTATTGCTCAATATTAATTTTTTCCTGGGAAGCTACCCTGCAAATCACAAATGAAATTTCAAGCGAACGAATATCGATGACGCTTATAGTTGCATCAAATTTATTTCTACTCTTAATTAATTTTAAATAACTTGCAGCGAGTTAGCTACTCATAAACGCCTATTTATCTTTATATATATATTATATTAAGAAACTCTGAGACTATTAATCATTGCACACTCCACATTCAAGACAACCCTCTCTGTGTGAACATAAATTTGAAAAAGCCTATGAGTAATACTTTCTATTGTCTATTGTCTATTGTCTTTAAGTTGCGCAAGAGATATTGCGATATTGCATCAGGACTTTTCCTGTACGGCAAGTGCTATACTAAAACAGATATTCGTTGACAATGTTTTCATCACAGCTGGATTTTTATGCTTAAATTCATTAAAAGATAAAAGTTATCTTCTTTAATTTTTTCCAACCAAGGTGACTCGTAGTCTACAACTTTCATTGTTGGATCATGCTAATGAATGTGATTTTGACTACACTAAAATTTGTGACCACACTCTTGGTTCCAATATCATGGAAAGTTATTTTAAAAACATATCATTAGGTTGTGAACCAACATTTTAATTTGATTTTCAAGCCAAATCAAATGTCTCAATCCATTTTAATAACAATTTCATTCTAGAAGTATTAGATATTTTTGAGCAGAATAAAACAAATATTTTAAAAATGAAATATTTAATTGATAACAGATTGCGATAGTGAACGATAATTACCATAAAAATACCCCCGTTGCAGCAGACCTGCATACTCAGCGAATTTCAAATGCAAAACAACATATTTCAATCCAACATAGCGAGATTTGACATGTTTTGGTAAGCTCCATAAGAATAACATGAGGAATGAGTATGCAGGTTTGCTGCTACAGGTATATTAATACCCCCGTTGCAGCAGACCTGCATACTCAGCGAATTTCAAGTGCAAAACAACATATTTCAATCCAAACATAGTGAGATTTGACATGTTTTTGTAAGCTCCATAAGAATAACATGGGGAATGAGTATGCAGGTTTGCTGCTACAGGTATGTTTAAACTGGTTGGTTTTAATTCAATATTTAGTAGATCTGAACTAGAAGAAGCCATTTATCAAGTTTTATCAAGATATGTTGAGAAATAAGCGAAATATAGAATTTTACTTATTTCCCATAAGGTTAACATTGAGACAACGTACTTTGTTTACCACTTTCAATATCTCGGTAATCAATGGACATAGAGCAGTAATTCAAAATACTAAATTGTTTGTTTTTTTTAGCTGAATTCAATGGTGCTAACAAAAATTTGATAAATTTTATTTTTCTATGTGAAAAACTCAAAAAACCCATTTTTGGGGGAGTTTATCCCCCTTTACCCCCCCTTCCGGTGGTCCGATCGGGCTGGTTTACGAACTCGTCCGAGGGATTACCACTTTACATGTCTGTACCAAATTTCATTAAGACCGGACCATATTTACGGCCGCTATCGTGTTAACAGACATATATATAGATATATATATAAAAATTCGAACGAATGGTGTTTTTTGCTTCTGGGGACCCCAAAATGAAAAGTTAACATGGTCTCGAACTTAGGTCTTACCATGAGTACTACCGTAATAGCTTATTCCTTTAAGGAAATTCGCTAAAACTGGGTGGTTTTAATTCAATATATATTTAGTAGATCTGAACTAAAAGAAGCTATTTACCAAGTTTTATCAAGATATGTTGAGAAATAAGCGAGATATAGAATTTTACTTATTTCCCATAAGGTTAACATAAGAACAACGTACTGTGTTTACCACTTTCAATATCTCGGTAACCAATGGACATAGAGCAGTGATTAAAAATACTAAATTGTTTGTTATTTTATGCTGAATTCAATGGTGCTAACAAAAATTCGATAAATTTTATTTTCCTATGTAAAAAACTCAAAAACCCATTTTTGGGGGAGTTTATCCCCCTTTACCCCCCCTTCCGGTGGTCCGATCGGGCTGGTTTACGAACTCGTCCGAGGGATTACCACTTTACATGTCTGTACCAAATTTCATTAAGATCGGACCATTTTTACGGCCGCTATCGTGCTTACAGACACACACACATATATATATATATATATATATATATTCGAACGAATGGTGTTTTCTGCTTCTGGTGGCCCCTAAACGAAAAGTTATCATGGTCTCGGGCTTAGGTCTTACCATGAGACCTACGGTAATAGCTTCTTCCCTATAGGGGAAATTCGCTAATTCTTCCCTATAGGGGAAATTCGCTAGTAGCCGTACATTAGGGTATAAAAGTGTCAAGTATTATCATAGATAATACGGGGGGGTAAGACTGCCTGCTGAATGAACACACAGACCTTGTGTTGCTTCCCAATTTTTAATAGTTTTTTTATATTATCATTATTATTCTGCTGCAAATTTATAGAAATAGTGAAATTTAACACAAAAGGTAGTGACAGTGCAAATAATTCAAGTGATTGAGTGTTGAATTATTAAGTTAATGACTGAAGTGGTGATCCAAGCAATCTCTAACCTGAAAGCTGAAAGTCACATGTAGGCCTATGAAGTTGAAACTTGCTGGAGGACAAATCTTATCCTTCCCCATCAACCATTTTAACCTTTTATCCTGGTTTTAACTCAGAAAAAAGAAACTAACATACACTAACAACATTTTACAAGGTAAGACAGATACAGTTTTCATTCAGCAGGAGCATGACATAACCTGAAACTTGCCAACCCCAAACACAAAGCAGAAATCAGACACAAATTATTAGATCACAAACATTACACAAAGGACAAATCACATATTGTTGACTGAAATTAGCTCATTGGTCCTTTTTCTAAAACTTACTTAGCCTAGAGGCCAAGTCTTCTTTTGGGTTGCTGACACGGTCTTCAACTATGGCAGCGATGATTTGCGGAAATTGCAATGTTCAAATTTGTGATAAAGAATCGGACTCCATAATGTGTGACATTTGTGAAATATGGTTTCATGCCGACAAGAAATGCAGTAACCTTAAAAAAACAATCTTCAACAACATAAGGAAAAATGACCATTGGGCTTGTCCTCTGTGCATTAAAAGGTTCAATGATTTTTATAAGAACAAAGACGAAACTTTCAGCAAACTGAAAGATGAAATTTTAGGTTTAAGGAGGGAAATTGAGGATTTGAAGAAAACAAATTCCGAATTAGTACAGATTAGGGAACAAAGTGAGGTTAAAAATAGGGTAATTGTCGAGGATTTATCAAAGCTGTTGCAGGATAGGGACAGGGAGGTGGGGATGTTGGTGGGGAGGGTGGCTGAGCTGGAGGAGGAGCTGAGGGGTCGGGGGGATGGTTCATGGTGCAAGGTGGTAAAGGGGGGGAAAGTATCCCAGAGTCCTGGTGAGAGTTCAACACTCAAAACACAAAACAGATTTGAGAGGTTGAAAGAAACTGAATGTTTGTCGGACTTTCCTCCTCTTGGAACAAATAGGCCTAGAGGGGGAGTCCAAAAAGGAAAAAGTGAAAAACCCTTATCAGGCCCTGGAGCGACAAAATTGGGTTCAGGGGGGGTCAGGGATGGGAGAAGAGGAATTTTGCTTGTGGGGGACAGCCATGCGAGAAGATGTCGTGGTAGACTTAGGGCGGGTGTTGGGGGTTGGGTTGAGTCGGTGGTGAGACCTGGGAAATCTTTGGGTACTGTTGTGGATGGGGGGGAGGCTCATTGGTTAAAGGGTGGGAAAAATGAAATTGTCGTTTTTGTGGGTGGGACAAATGAGGTTTCTAAGGCATCCTTGGAGGCTTTGGGTCCCAGACTGGATCGGCTGCCGGCAGACATGGGGAGGGTCGTCTGGGTGGAGACACCACATAGACATGACAGGCCATCTGAAAACATTTTAATAGAAAGGCAAAACAAAATCTTAAAAGAAAAATGCACCGAAAGAAACTGGACATTTTTGAATCTGAACTCTGTGTTGGACAGGTCGTGTTATACAGTACACGGTCTTCACCTAAATAGCAAGGGGAAAGATGTGCTTTGCGGACTAGTTGCAAACTATCTTAGATCGTCCAGCCTGATAGAAACAGAAAGAGAACAAAAAAACCTCAAAAAGAAAAAAGAAAGTCAAGTCACATAAATTGGGAAAGCAAAAAGAGTCAAGATAAGAAAACTTCAAACTCGAGAAATTCAAACAAAAATAAAAAGTCACTTAAAATTATTCACTTGAATGTTAGAGGATTAACCAGCAAAGTAGCTCCGATTGAAATATTTTTAGAAGAAGAATCTCCTGATTTCTTCCTGGTTAGTGAGCATGGGCTGACCACAGATAAATTGAGTATGGTGTGTATGCACAACTACACTCTCTTAACAGCCTATAGCAGGGAGGATATGAGATTTGGAGGAGTTGCAATTTTCAAAAAGAACACCATGAAATTAGAAAATATTAAAATTCTAAAAATAAGTGAAAAAGTCAATGAAACACAAGTTTTTGAAGCATGTGAAGTTAAAATCACCATAGGTAAACAAAAGTTGATCTTGAGCACAGTTTATAGAAGTCCTGATGAAAATACCAATATATTTATAGACAAACTTAATGAATATATTTTAAACCTTAAAAAGAGAAGTAATGATTCAGATATAGTAATAGGTGGGGACTTTAACATAAACATCCTTTCAGGTGACAGCAAATGTGAGCTCTTCCTAAATACAATTGAAAGCTTTGGAATGAAATTAACAATTGTAGAACCCACTCGGGTCACAGAAGCAACTTCAACGTGTATCGACAATTTTATAACTGATATTAAAGATGAAACCAGTATAGTTATTGAGCCTAATATATCGGACCACCATGCCATATGCATATGCACTCCAATTACAGACAAATCAGAAATAGTAAAGAAAAAACTCAGGTTCAGACAACTCAAAGACAGCAATTTAAATGAATTGAAAATTAGGCTCAAAAGTGAAAAATGGAATGAAGTCTTTAATGAACCTGATATAAATAAAAAATATGAAAACTTTGTAAACAGTTTTTTATATTACTATAATATTTCATGTCCAGTAAAAGAAAAAGAGTTCAAAGAGCAAACAAACATTAAATGGCTTAATGAAGAAATAGTGAGTTTAAAAAATAGTATGGTCGAAAAATATAGCCTATGGAAAGAGAACAGATCAGAGATAAACAGGCAAAGGTACAAAGCTGCACTGCAGATATATAGGGAAACAGTAAATAACGTAAAGTCAACCCACCTAAATCAGAAAATTACAAATGCAGAAAACAAACAGAAAAAAGCCTGGGAAATAGTAAACCAATTCCGTGGAAAAACACACAGCACACAGAAAAATCTAAACCTAAATGTGAATGGAAAAATAGAGGAAGATCCGCAGAAAAACTGCCAATACCTAAATAAATATTTTGCAAATATAGCCAATGAAATAAAAACAGACTTAGAAGAACAGAAATTTACAGGCAGTCTGAATCAGAATAAAAATAGTCAATCTCAATTTAGAAGTTGTGAACTAGAAAAATTCAAGGAAATAAGCTTAAATGATTTGAAAAAGATGTTTAAAGATTTCAAACCAAAGACATCGACAGGGCATGATGAAATCTGTATGAAGGCCCTCAAACATTGTATGGATGAATTAATTGCACCCCTCCAACATATAATAAATGTCTCCATCCGGCATGGCACCTTCCCAAATGGCTGTAAGGTGGCAAAGATCCGTCCACTTTTCAAAAAGGGGGACGAGAATGAGGTGTGTAACTATCGTCCGATTTCACTCCTACCAGTTTTTTCAAAATTTATCGAAAAGACAATTTGCAATCAATTTGCAGCCTACTTAGGGGAGAATAAACTCCTGAGTGGGAGGCAATTTGGTTTTCAAAAGAACAAATCAACAAAATTGGCCTTGATCGAGTTTGCTAACAATTGTATCGATGCAGTCGAGGCTGGAGAATCGGTAATGGCTTGCTTTGCTGATTTGTCGAAGGCCTTTGACTGTGTTGATCCTGAAAAACTTTTGAATAAGCTCTCCTTGCTCGGGGTCAAGGGGAACGCTTTGAAGTGGTTCTCCTCTTACCTATCAGGCAGATACCACTTCACTGAAATTCAGCACGAATCAAATTCTAAATTCCAATCCATCAAATCCGATCCAATACTAGTGACCAGTGGAGTTCCACAGGGCTCAGTATTAGGACCTGTTCTATTCTTAATCTACATCAACGATATCACAGAAATAATCCCAGAGAACAACCTCTATATCTTTGCCGATGACACCACCCTTGTCACTCGGCACAAAAACTGCCAGGACCTTGAGCTTGATACTTTCTTGAAAATGAATACCTTGTCGCAATATTTTGCGTCAAATAGCTTGAAACTTAACCCCGACAAGACCAAATTGCTATGTATTCAAACGCATCAAAGAAAGTTATCAGGTACTCAAGTTGGTGGACTGCTCATTGGCGACTCAGAGGTGCATGTTAAAGAATCAGCAAACCTGTTAGGTGTGACATTGGACGATGGTTTAAACTGGAACAGGCATGTGGGGGACGTAGAAAGCAAGCTGGCAAAGGCCATTTTTGTTATTCGCCGCCTTAGCTCATTAAAAAACCAGGCTTTGCTAAAAAACGTCTACCACTGTCTGTTCGAGACACACATCTCCTACTCAATTGCACTCTGGGGGAGCAGGGAGGGGAACTTGGGGAGGGTACTGAGATGGCAAAAGATGGCTGTCAGAGCCATGTTTAACCTCCCACCTCGCGCCCATTGCAGGGAACATTTTAGGCTGTTGGGGATTCTCACAGCACCATGTATTTTCATCTTGGAAATATCAGCATATATCAAACAACATATTCCATCATTCAATAACAGAATTCACAATTATAATACCAGACACAAACATTTTTTCTCCGAATTCCACAGACTTTCTTTTTACAACAAAAAACCACTTTTCATTGGCCAAAAAATTTTTCAAAATTTACCAGAACACATAAAAACAATAGACATTTTACATAAATTCAAAACAGAACTAAAAATTTTTCTTATTAATCAAGCCTACTATTCCCTGCAGGAATTCCTCTCACCATCTCACCCTGACTTCATTTTTTATCCCTTGTGGAAATAAACAATATAGGCCTACTACATTATTATGACCCGTCCAAAGCAAATATTTTGCCAGCAGGACTGAAGAATAAAAGAAAAAAAAGAAAAGAATAGATAAAACATATATGGTATTATTGTTACTCTATGACAAGTAGTCTAGTGCATTAGTTGCCTTCACTCAACTGGCCATTAAGTCACGTGATTGGGATGGAAAGTAAGACAGACAGCTGTTTCTATTGGGGAGTTTATGTTGGAACAAAAATAAACAACATTCGGATGTGGAACATCGTTGGGGGTTGTGAGGTGTGTGTGGTTGAAGATATCGTCTGTTCATACGGGAGTGTCTTTATTGTGGTTATGAAAGAAGTCGTTAATTAAGTTTAAGTTTCTTGTATTATAAAACAGTTATTTTTTCTTCCAAGCATGCAAAAATTATTTAAATAGTATACGCCTTATTTGGAGTTCACTCGTGGAAAATTCAGGAGTAGGATATCTGTAAGATAAGTTAGGTCAGTTGCGAAGGGTGCGTGCTAAAATGACTGAGAGGCCTTGTCTTGGTTATACCCTTTTTACGAAATGTCTACGAGCCAGTTAATCCAAAACTGGTAGATTCCTCTCATCAGTTTTTCAACACATGGTAAGTTTTATTAAACAAGTACCTATTTTGAAGGTTACAAGCCTTCCCTTATTGCCTTGCATGCTTAACTCTGCCTTTAGACTGTACGGAGACTTAGTCAAGCTATTTTGTCTTCCTACTTCCCTAATTTAAACACAAGCCCACTTTTTTATTCAACCAATGGCTCAATGTATCAATAAACCACTAGGCCTATCGAAAGAGTTTTTTTTTTCGTGGTGGTAGGCCTAGGTTAGGCCTACCTCTCTAACTTAAATCATACTGTTATGTGCTGACCTGAGATTTGAAGGGCTAGGCAGCTGTCATGCTATTTTCTTGGGGTGCGGGTTGCAGCTGAGCTCTTTGGGCTGCATCGTTTCAGTTCCTCAAAAGTGAGTTCATTACAATATAGGCTTTTTGCCCATGACAGATAACATCTGGGGATAAACTTATTAGGTGATTGCGGACCTTGATAGTGAGCAGACTTGGCATGGTATATGCCACATACCAGGTCATGGATCTAGGCCATAAGTTCTGTAGAGTCCTCATGATAAGTAGGCTTAAGCTCTGTCATCAATTGTAGGCATGTAAAAAATAGTTTGATGCTAAACTAAGTTAGGCTAGCTAAAATGTAAAAAAATATTAAGAGAGGTTGGCGACCTCTTTTTACTTTGCATTTGCCCCGCCCACAAAGGCTATTGATTGTGCATGTACATTATCAAGCAAAGCAAGGAGTGAGCCTTTACAGTACAAGAATGAACGGTACTGTTAAAAGATGCTGGTGGCAGATGGGCTTGAAACCACGACATTGCTGCTGTGAATCTGAAATCTTGCGCCCTACCAGCTGAGCAAATGAGTTACTAGAAATTAGATATTGATATTGATGTTGATTGATGTTTCATTCCGTATTAAGCTTTTTAAGCTTAACTAATTTTAAGTTAAGACTGGTATCATGTTTTAAATTTGAATTGAACTTTAGATTTGTGATGCCAAGGGGTCGTCCTTAAATTACGTAGGCCTAACACCTATAGGGGGGAGGGGTGTGTTCGGCAGCGTTATGCACCGTGACAAGGGTGGGAGGGGGAGTTCAACGCAACGTAATGTAACTATGATTAATTCCTTAATTTCTTTAAATATGTTAAATTATCTTCGAAGTACAAAGTTTTTGTCTTTTTTTTGGGGGGGGGTGATAGCACAGAGTTAGGCCTACGTAATTTTTGAGGGGGGTTAGTGCCAGCGTTACAAGGGGGGGAGGGAGGGTTTGAAAGGGCCGATTTTAGCGTTATGTAATTTAAGGATGACCCCTAAGTTAAGTTAGTCACTTCAAAATATTGATTCCACATAACTTAATACTTACGGTAGCCTAAGTTACGTTTGTAATGCTTGTACAAGTCCTCTAAGTTAGGCTATAGGCCTACTTTGATTCATGAGAAATACAATAGCTGCTTACGGAACTCAGCCTAATGTTTTATGATGCAATGTGGGGTAGAGTGTATTCCTATTATATTTTTTTACAGGCCTAATAATTTTTTTTAGGTCAAAGAAAGTATCGGTGAGCCCTTAGAAAAGCTATGATTATTAGTAGGCCTAAGATGAAAAATAGTCGAGTTTGGCCTTCTAAACATAAATTTATAACATTATGCAAACTTAAGCTAGTTGAGATGAGGGAGTTATTTTCCTATTATACCGTAATTATTTTTTTGATCACTCTGAAAATTCTTGAGGGCTCTTCAGCCTTCTTTTTGAGCTATTGTAGACACTCTTAACTCCAACAAAAGGTAAATTTAAGTCCTAGGGCCTATTTGGTGAATAGGCCTATTCCTCTAGTATTATGGGTCCTAGTATTATCAGGCATATTTACTGATAGCGGGTAAATGGGGACGTAACTTTTGAAAAACACGAACAGCTGTGAAAGACGAACATGTGGATTGGCCGCAAAACTTGTACTAGGCAAAACTTGATCTAGTCCTGGCATTTGCAATTGTGCCATGAGAACTACTTATCATCTAAGTAGGCCTACTTAAAAAAACTGCTTATAATTCATCATGAGAAGTCTTAATTTTGTATAAACTTTATTTGTGGAAAACGTTAGGATGAGTTCATCTTTACCTTAGATCCTTCCTCATGCTACTAGATGAAAACATATTTCTGTTGGGTAGGTGTTTTGGGGCTGCAATACATTTTTACTTAGGCTATTTGAAATTAATGCATACCGCATATTATAAATATAAAGCCATGATTATAGTCGGTAAATTTATGATAAATTAAAAATTGGCATAACAACTGAATTGTATTAATTATTTCTGATTAGTCCAAGTCCAAAAAAAAAACACCAATTTCAGGGTAGCGCTAAAAATAGCACAGAGCGGCTAAGCCTTGCACACTGGGCAGGGCTGGATCAAGCCTGTGCTCCTTACTAAGCTACGGGCCCTGTGGCTGTGGCCCCCCTGGGCAGGGGGCACCCTCTTCACGGCCCTGGGTACCAAAGCTAAGATATAAAAGTAACCTAAAACAGAGATAATCTTTTCTATAATGAAAAGCGGCACACAATGAGTATCTTCTAGTCCGTTACATTTAATTTATTACGGATACCTTTGCTGAAGTACTACCATTTTTACACTTGTGGCACTTCCCCATAATTCTAATTGAAAAAAACTTGTTGGAAAAATTAAAGTAATAATCCTTTGATGAAGAATGTAAGTAAATCAAACAGGACAGATATTGTATTAAAGTAAACAATAATATAATGTGCACATTATAGTTTATTCTATTTAACTTTTCTTCCAAAAGTGATTCCTCTAATTTCTCTCAATTTTGTTACAGAATAACTTAGTTTTTTAAATATTTTTTTCTCTTATTGTTCTTAGACATTAAACTGAATGAACATCTACATGACTATCAGCACATTCTTATCTGTGTGACCTGACATGAACTTGATGTTAATTTCATTTTAACATAATTGTATAACACTAGCATTGACAGAGGAGGTTAGAGTTTTGCGACTATGCTAAGGTTCAAAATGCTAAACTCGTCCTGGCTACCAAACCTCCGAAAGGCCCCATGACCTTTCCTCACGAAATAATGAGAATAATTCTTTTTACAACATCGCAACAAAAATATTTGTTTAGTGTGATCTGACAATGATATTTGTTTACCACGGCTTCTCACAAAATGCATTTAATTTTACTTTCTCCCCCCTATACATAGTAAGGAGAAAGTATTGTTTTCATCAAAATTTTCGAATTTTAGTTTTTAGTGGATTTATTGTTTTAGTGTTCCCTGAATCCAAAAAAGTGGTTTTCGGAGTGGTGAATGTCCGTGTGTATGTGTGTATGTAAATAAAGCTAGAGATGACACCAGTAGTTCGATTTTCATGAAATTTGGCAAGTAGGTATAACACCATAATATCTCTAGGCGTTTTTTAATTTTTTTGAAATTTGATTTAATAAAAGGGTATTTACCCCATAAAAAACTACAAAAATCCAAATTCCTCAAAAATAGCTCTAACGATTTTGATAAACCTATCATGGTTTTTAGTGCTTAAGGTGTAAAAAAAATGACACAACCCGCATGTCTGTAAAAATTCAGGTTTAAGTATTTAAAAAAATCATATTTTTTAAATTTCACAAAATTCGTATCTTCTAAAGAAAATATACTCACAACCATTAAATTTGACTTGAAAAACTAATTTAGTATTTTGAATCATTAGTCTACGTCAACTGGTTGGGGAGATAATTGATATTTTTGTTTTGCGATAAACCCAGTACGTTGTCCTATGTTATTCTTATGGCAAATATTTAAAAACCGATATCTCCGATGTTGACTAGGTAACCAATTTTGATCAAATTTGGTATTTATTTGTTTATCCGTTACCGTTACTGTTTATCTACTCTCTCCCCCCAATACATAGATAGCATAAGGAGAAAGTATTGTTTTCGTCAAAATTTTCGAATTTGAGTTTTTAGTGGTTATATTTGTTTTAGTGTTCCCTAAATCCAAAAAAGTGGTTTTCGAAGTGATGTCTGTCTGTCCGTCCATGTGTGTGTGTATGTGTGTTTGTAAACAAAGCCAGAGACGACACCAGAAGTCCGATTTTCATAAAATTAGGCATGTAGGTACAAAACCATGATATCTCCAGGAATTTTTTTAATTTTTGATTTTTTTAGGTTATTTGCCTCATAAACCCCATAAAAACCCAAATTTTTCAAAAATGGCTCTAACGATTTGGATTTAAAATTTCATAGTGTTTTTAGTCCTTAAGATGTCAAACAAAATGACACCACCCGCATGTCTGTAAAAATTCAGGTTCAGAAGTTATAGAAGTTTAATTAGGTATTAAAAAATTCATATTTTACAAAATCTTAAACATCTAAAGAAAATATACTAGCTACCATTTAATTTGGCTTGAAAAATTTGGTACATAAACCAGTATTTTGAATTATTAGTCTACGTCAACAATGTAGTTGCGGAGATAACTGATATTTTTGTTTCGCAGTAAACGCAGGTCGTTGTCCAATGTTATTCTTATGGTAAATATTTAAAAACAGATATCTCCGTTAATTGCTAACCGATTTTGATAAAATTTGGCATGTATTTGTGAGATAATTAATTGCTTATTTTTTAAAATTTTACTATATAAGTTTTTGGTTTTAAATGACTTAAGGGAGAAAGTATGTGTCAGTTTCCTGATACTGTTTATTTGTTATAGCCTAAATTTAATTACTTTGAATAGTAAATATATGAATACTTTCCACGGTCTTTGAACATTAATTAAAAATTTACAACTTATGCATTACTACCCTTACCTCTTCCTTTCTCACAATAACTTACTAAGAAAAGTACCTGGTGGACCGAGCCTTGCTCGGTGTTATTTCATGTTTACCAGTTCATCCAGTTACTATAAAATATTTCAATGTCATAAAATTGATAAATAGAAACCTTTTTTATTGCTCCATGGACTCTTCATCCCATTTGCTGTCTTTCCCTTGATGACTGTAAATTTCAAACAGCTGTTATGATTACTTCATTTGTTTACACTTTCCTTGTTTATTTTCGTTGCTATCACGGCAACCCATAAGGCCAATGTTAAAATTTTACAACTTTAAAATTCGATTTATTACGCGATTAGATTTTCTCTGGCCAAGTAATCTGCATAAAAGACGTTTTTTAGTCATAAATTACTTATTTCCAGACTTTGAAGGAAATCCTCGGAGCCGTTTTTGAGATAAATGTGCAAGCATATAAGCAAGCATACAAGCAAGCACGATAACATTACTCACATAAGAGTATAGGATATACCCATCAGTCATTTGAAAGACATTGGTTTAGCAATGGCAGAGTGATTTTTGAGACGATTCCTCGTCTCACAGCGGGCTAACTACTTGTTAACTCAGGGATGCAACAGTCTTACCCTCTCGTGTGAAGGGTCCTCATTTCACCACTTACTTTTACAAACAGAATATCCCAGCTTGTTGGTGAGTTTTTTCTTATTTTTGTAAGTTTAAAGGCTTCTAATGAACTAACCAAGATTTTTGTTTTGTCATAAAGTTTTATTTACTATATATTCATCAGGGAGAACAATAAGAAAATTTTATAACTTTAAATTGGCATAATGTTTAAGCAAACTGGTGTTTGCTTAAAATATAACGCATGTGAATTTTTTCACGTAAATTATTTTATTTAGTTAAGGTTTATGATAAGATCTAATTATTATCCATTTTTGTAGCCCCTGAGCAGCGATAAATATAAAACGCTGCTCAGGGGCATATATGTAAGTAAGTCAGTCATACTTAGATCCAGTATTTATATTCTTAAACTAAAATTATTAAAATTTTAGTATTATTTATTTAGTTTAAAATCAGATTTAAATCTTTGTTACTTCATCATCTTGCTACCTTTATTATGCAAATGTTCTCGTAATATGCTATATTGTGTCCTTATACAGTAATTTATAAGCTGAAAGATATCTGATCTGTAAATGCTGATCTTTTCAAAAATATATTTTTTAGCAGGCTCTGTGTTTTTTAGTAGTTATATAAATGTTTGGCAACTCTAAGACAGTCTGTGGCATTAATTCCTTGATTTTTCATGTCGCATATAAAAATAAAGGAATGTAATGCAAAGACAATTTAGATGTTGTTCCATATTTTTGAGCAGTTTGTTACATTTCCTTCAAGTTGCATGTTGTTAGGAGAGTAAGCTTTTAGGAGCATCCTTTTCCCATCTCGGCTCACCAGTGAAGGAATCCTCAGAGCATTTAAATTGTTTTGGTTAAAAGCTTTGCCGACAACGCTCAGGGCGCTTTGTGGCGTATGCTGGGCTGCCCAGTTATGTCCACACTCTACTCTTCCTTAGCTTTTAAATTATGATGAAATACAATAATTTAACTAAACCATTACATTTGAAGATCTAAGTGGACAATAACCATTTGAGTAAACGATCCAAAATTGCATTAAGATAAAGAGACCAAATTTAAAGCAAAGAAAACTCTTATGAATTTTACAAAATGCAAGAAATAATTTTATTTTTAAGTTGATCCAAGCAAATTTGATTTGATGTTCCTTTTTCTATGTTAAGAAAAATTTTCTCAAGTGTATTTTAATTTATTTTAAGAAGCAAATACTTTTCTCGTTATAATATATATTTAGTCGTTTATTCGAGAGAAGCAATTAGTGTGGCAGGGAGAACAGGTGTAAAGTCCCAGATGTCGCACAATAGTCGTGCGATGTTGCTGGGGCGAAACAAAGGACAATCCCCACTAATGGCGACCGTTCATTGTAGGAATGAAGAGGCTCCCGTAATTACTTAATTGTGAATGTACATCGTACAGCGGCGGTGATGGAAATTAAACAGGGGATCGATACAGGAGTGCAGGAGTGAGGTCTTCGCTAAAATGTCGCTAGTTTTGATGTTTTGAAAAGTAAATAAATAAAATTTATTGTACTTGGTCCTTTGTTGTTATTTTGATAAATTTTAGCTTATATTTTTCCTATAAAATTAATTTTGGGTAGTAACTGCAATAGCAGCTAACAACCTCTGTTGATGTTACCATTTCTTTTTTATATTATAGCTTGAAACATAAATTATACAATTGTAACGATTGAGAAATATCAAAATTCAAATAGTCAGCGAATGTTTTTTTTTTTACAAAAACAGTATAAAATATTGCTGAGAAAAATCTGCAGTGTCTTCCATTAACTTAAAAAGCAAATAAATCTATTTATCATATTGTGATTTTTATCACAATAACACTTACTTGTAATTATAAATGGAATGATTATGACCTAAAGCTTGAGGTCATCATCACTTTTAGTGTTAAAATCTTCAGACAAAATAAATTAATAAAACCATTATAAACAAGCCTTTTTGCCCAAGGCACTGAAGCACCTAAAGCGGTTTTTACTGTCTAAGGCACTTTAAGATGAGTTTTTCGTACGATTGGGTGCTCAGGGATTTTGCGTAAACAGTCTGGTTACCAAAGAGACTCGTATTAATTGGTGACTGGATGAAACAGATTAAATTTTAGAATGTTTGTTAAAAAGGTTGTAAGAGTGAAAAATGTTAGGCACCTTAATGTATAGCGATGCTTGCGCTATGTTACATGTAATTGTTTCAATCAACAAATAATTATTCTAAATACAAATTGTATAGTTGAAAGCTTCTTCCCTAGAGGGAAAATTCTTTAAAATCCCACCTGCTAAAAGTACAGTCTGCATTCTGTCAAAAAGTCAATAAAGATTTTAAATTCGTTGAGGAATTTTCACTCCATAAGTTATCATTGTAAGACTTCAGATATTAAAAAAGGAAAATTTATTGTAATTTTTCTTAAATTATGAGGTAAAAATAGGACTTTATAATTTTAGCAAAATTTCCTCTG
Organism: Flexamia atlantica; assembly: GCA_035578135.1. Classification (NCBI taxonomy): domain Eukaryota; kingdom Metazoa; phylum Arthropoda; class Insecta; order Hemiptera; family Cicadellidae; genus Flexamia; species Flexamia atlantica. The sequence continues at coordinate 25,126 of JAQJVK010000216.1, read as the reverse complement.
GAACAAGCTATTACCAAGTTTTAAAAAGAGAGGTATCCTTAAAAACCGATTTATGGCAACGTCATCAGTTGTTAATATATTAATTTTTCAATAGCTTTTTGTACGTCCTTTCTGGATGTGAATCGAGATTTTTGTTGAAATGCTTTATTATCTTCACAAACCATGATTTATTGCAAAATTTTACATTAAGGTTTTTGAAGTTATGTTAATCAATCCAATACAATCAGCTTGTTTGTTACAATTTTTTTTTCATGAAAATACAATAGTTATTTTCGTGTTTATTTATTTGTGTAGGTGGGGAAAAACCCCATAAACTGACAAATACGTGAAACATTGTTTATCTTCATCGATGATGATGAACAAACTCATAAACGTTCACACTTATAAGGATAGTATGATAGCCAGACAAGAATTTTTACACTAAACACATTTTAATTGGAGACTGCGTGTTGAGTTAAAATTTACAATATTTTTTATGTGGGTGATTTTTATATTACCTGTGAAAACTATTTAAAAAGGTCGAGATAAACTGCTGTATCACAAGCGTGTGTTTCATCTGAAGCATACATGATATTACATAAGGTTGTGGTTAGGGATGTGAATATATTGTATGATGAAGAATGCATAATATTGCTAACATTGTACCTCTCTGTTGGAGGGTTTGATTTTTTTGTTTCCTCAAGTCTTTCTATTGTTCTCTCATGTAATATTTTTTCATACCATAATAATATTTGTATTATCAACGTTATACAATATTATATGTCCTAAATGATCGATAAAATGTGTTGTCTATTTTGGCCTTTCAAAAATTTGGATTAAAAACTTCAGGATAATAACTGTAAGCCTTACTGTTTTAGTTATTAAAAGTATTTATTATTTCTTGTTCGTGGCTATTGTGATATTAGCAAAGATTCAATTTAGAAGACAAAAATTATTAAAGTGTAACCACACCATAACCTGCTCAAGTAACCTGCTAGCGTGTTAACAACTGTTTTCATTATTCTTACTTATGTAAGCACTTGACAACATTTTTATAAGATTTTATAAGCACTTAAAGATTATTTTATAAATCATAGTTCAGAAAAAATTAATAGTATCTGAACAGTAATAGCCTACAGGGTGGTATTGGCGAGAATTTTTATAATGTGTCCAATTATCTGTTGTACACATTACAAAGATAAACAAACAAAAAAGAAACAAAATATGGTAATTGTTTGAATTTAAAACAGTTTTCAATACAATTATGGAATATTTTCTGTTATAATTTATTTGATTCACGCAACTTCAACCAATCAATGAAATTTTAAATTTCTTGGCATGCAGATTCTTAAAATATTTCACGGTCAAATCTTTTAACAGGGCAATGTCAAGGGTTCATCATTGCGCCAAAGAGGATTAAAATATCAAGGAAATTAATGAGTGAGGTTATTCAAATGTAATTCAACTTATAAAAAAATGATACTTAAATATTTATCTACTGAGATTATGTCACTCTGAGTGGGAAAGTAAAGTATTTAACATGTCATAAGCCATTCTTTTTAGAAAAAGAGACCTTTCTGGAGTTTCTTTTATTGCTTTACCTTCCCTCTGTTTATTGGCTCATAAAACTCTAGTCGTGGTTCGTTGTTCTGTCCGTGTGCGTGAGCAATCAAACCGACTCAACCTTCGATAAAGTGAGGCGTTTTTAAAATCCGCGGTCCCGCGAAATGTCAGGAAGGACTTTGGGACGCTTTAATGTGCGAGTGTTAGTCCGTGTGTGTGTGTGTGTGTGTGTGTGTGTGTGTGTGTGTGTGTTTGTGTATCGTGTGATTTGTTTTTTTATCATCTGACAAAGCCCCAAAGGATATCTTAATGAGGTGAGTGTAGCCCACAAAAGAAAGGAAAAAATAATAATCTCCTTTTACCTAAAAAAACATTGAAAAATAGAATAAAACTTGTTAATCCTTCAACCCTTGAATCGGTCGTTAGATTTGAAGACATGAATCTACAAACACTAAAGACATTTAAAATTTTCATTAAGTCTTGGACTAAAATATCTTTTCCAACATAGTTTACTTACTTAAACTGCCTGGAGATGTCAAAATATAGTCTCCAGGCAGTTTAAGTAAGTAAACTACGTTGGAAAATATTTAAAAGGTGTCAAGGCTGTTTTTGAATAAAATAAAATATCTTGCTTCAGTGGGAAAACACATGCAAAAAATGTAGGCACATCTATTCCAGTTAAAAGTCTTCAAAAATATGTAGGATTTAAAAGTTGCTGAATCCGATTCGAGAGATAAAAATAATTTTGTTGTAGTCACTAAATTGGTTTATTCAAAGAATTAAAATGACAAATAAAAAACAAAACAAATGTTATTTAAAAAAGTAGAATAGTATACCCTTATGACTCCCGTAATTTCAATTTTTTGGCAAAATTTAATAATCCGTTACCACTGTTAAAATCAAAGTTTGAAATAGATATTTATCCATGGCGAATTTATAAAATCAAAGGAGGATTTGAGGGTGACTTTTATTGTATTCCAAATAATGTGTGAAATTTGTGAGGAGTTGTGAAAATCATGCCTAGGTGTGGCTGGAGGCTGTCAAGGAGATACACTGGTCGTACAGTTATGATCATTATGATCTTACAGTTACATTTCAGAGCATCCAAATAAATTTAAATCAGAGTCGTTGATATTAATTGAATATGCTTTCTTTAAATAAATAAATAAACAAATTACTCATCTGTTTTAAATCGACATACACTCAATTTTCTTTTAATGAACGTTTTTTATTTAATTGTCAACTATTGAATTTGATTACTAGCTCAAAAAAAGTTGAAAAATTTCCAATATAATAATCATAAGTGTATAAAAACCGAAGCAATTCTGCTCTCATTCGGAGGAGTGAGATTCGTGAAGAACACGATGAATGTGAAATAGTGTGTGAATCAAACATCAGCATCACATATGTAATGCGAACAAATCAGACGTTTTTAGATTCCAATGCTTTTTAAATGAGAGATATTTTACGTTACTTCGTTTTCTGGTGAATTTCAAGCAATTTCAGTATTTTCCCCGAGTCCCTTGGATCGAGGCCTTCAATTTCATCCTGCATCATCCTGCGAGCTGTCAAAACTCTGAATTTTGATAAAAAAAAACGCTTACAGAATTAATAATATATAAGATAAATATAGAGTTCCATGAGAAATATATTCATAAACTTACTTTTGAATGCTTGATCTTTACGTGAATCAATATTCAGTTATTCAGATCAAATACTCTTTGCAGCAAACTTTCAAAGCTTAGTTACATACGAATCAAATGAATTAAATATGAGGAGAACGCCAGTACTTGTTGAATATTCAGTTTTTATGTCTATATGATTAAGGTTTGTTACTGGTGGTCATGTAGATTTTTTCATTTTAAATATTTTCATTCAAAATATTTTATTTTAAATATTTTCATTTTCATTTCAAATGATAACGATTTATTTATTCACTCAACTAGGAAATGTTAAGTGTCATCAGATTTCAGAACTTAATTAAACCTTCCATAATCAAAGTGCGTTGGACATCAGTAATTAAATTAGTTTTGTTTGACATCAGACCGCCACAACAACATATTACAGTTTTGTTGGTTTGCATAGCATAAAACGATCACGGTAATGAAGCTTTGTAGGAACTGGAAACTGGACTTTGATAATTTGTGTCAGTAACGTCTGGTTTTGGTTCTAATTAAAAAAATAGCTTTCTTGCAGGGAAATTAGCATCTGTCACTTGGCAGACTCTAAATTTAGCTGTAAAGGCTATTTCAGTAAATCATGTTTGCGGCGAGTATGCTTAGTTTCCAAATGACTGATCCTGTATTTTTTGCCCAAATAAATTTTAAACTCCAATGATAATTATTGAACGAATGCTCAATTGGAAATATCTCGAAGGGTGATTTTGATGCCTACATCAAAAAGTTCAGCAGACAAAAACAATGAGAAAAGAATAGTTTGTGTCGTACCAACGTTATATTTTGCAACACATCAATCATGCTGAAATAAAATGAACTGCAAAGGAAGTTATATGAAAACAAAACAATAGAAAAAGTAATGAGAAAGATATTTTCTAAATTGACCTGTGATGTCAAGAAAAATAACTTTCTTGTTTGTTATTGCTTTAACAAAGAAACTTGAGGGGAAACAATCAAATCTAGTATGATAATGTATTCAATTGACAATGTTAGTTTGTAAAGTTCCTTTGAAATATCGCTTCAACGTTAATATGGTCCAATCTTTCTAGTCAACTTATTACTGTTAATCAAAAATTGTTTTATCGGAAAATTCCTAATAAAAAAAAATGCATTAAAAAGTTGAAGACCAACAAAATATATGAGAAAGTAGTTGATTATTTTTTAACTCCTCTATCATGAAATGGACTGCAATCTTAAAACATCGAGTTCACATTAAATAAAATGAATAATGAAAAATACGTAAAAGAATACATGAAACATTCCGTTCAATTAATAATAATGTGCAGTGATTGAAATAATTACTGCAGCAAAGAATGGTTAAAACTGCCGTTTTTTGGGCTGTTCAGCAGTCTCTTGCTTGCTAGGTAATGGGTTAATATTTTATTAAATAATTAAAATCATCGATAATTTATATACATTTTATACGAGTGCACTTCGATTTAAGACTAATAAATTTATTTTACTGCCACGAATCAAAGTGTAAATGTGTAGTTGTAGTAGAAACCCATGAAACGAGGAGCTTAGAAGGTGAAATGGAACTTGGTTAAAATTACAGTATAAAAATCCTTAGAGTTAAGTCCCTTTCTTCACAATGTTCTTGAAGTCTTGAATGTGAATAAAAATAACTATCGATCGTGAAAAACGATGAGACCTATTCATTCACAATGGCGACGTTTTATTGAAATTCCTAAAGGATTTTGTTCCCGGTTCTTAACTGTAGGGCTCTTCTTTTACTTTACAATACCTTTGATTTAAAACATTTTTTCATAGAAATCTTCACTATCTGTTGCCGTAATGATTTTTATTATTTTTCAAAGCTCTAATTACATCCGTATTTAATTGATTAGATACGACATCGGGTATTAAACAAAGTTTCGAACGAAACAAAAAAAATTTCAATACAGCATACACATTGTTTTCATCGATGAAAATACAGTATCTGTATTATGTGTGTTGAGGTTTTTCTGACTGAAATAAAACAAAATAGATTTTAAAGGTAGAAACAATTGACGAAGCAATCAATGGCATCCCAAATTACAATGAATACTTTATGATTCTTGAATTGCAGACGTGTATTCATGATTTATTAGGATGAAAATATATTTCCTATAGAGTAACATTTGGTTCGCGACAACAGAAGGGTTTAAATGGTTGTTTCTGGTCAAACGACTGACGATTCTGACCTCAGGTTCCTCCAGATTTTGGTTATTTGGTTTTGTGAGAAGATTGATTGATTTTATGAGAATTTTCAATTTTTGATTTTCTTCTCACCTTGTGTAAAATTAACTAATTTTCACACAGAAAACGCGTAACAGTTTATTTTACTGGTAAATTTGAACTTGAGCTATTAAAATTGGTAGATTGGATTGAGGTGAAGCTGTATTCTGGATTATAATTAATTAATTAATCGGTAACTTTGTAAAGGTTTTACCAGACAATCAATTTCGTTACTTGGTAATTCTACTACAAAACTTAAATACTGCAGCTAAAATTAAGTCATCGGTAAAAATTTTGCTGCAAAAAAACCTAAAAGCTACGTCAAGTTTTCCTCTCTCTACTGTTCGTTGGAATTTTTTCCCCGAAATATATCTAGGATAATAATTCATTTTTGCATTCGTCTACACTGAGTGAAAAAGTGGCACAAACTCTCAACAATCCAACAACAGTAGTTTAGTTAATGGCACTAGCTATGAACAATTGATTTTTTGCAGCCGTAAAAATTAAATTTCTTAATTTCACGGCTCATGTGTATAGTTTATGCGTTATTTTAACGGCCCCTTTACATCGAATTTCTGACTAATAGTCGTCACAATTAGTTTTCGTAATTTCACTGGTCAAGCGTATCGTTCACGCGTTATACTAACGGCCCCATCACATCGGCGACTCGGACGCTCCGAATTGTTTCAGTAGCGCGTGTTCACGACACAGAAGGGCGCAGCGAAATTGTGCCGCAAAATCCAGGTAGACCGAAATTGCGCCGGCGCCGTGACTGTAAATCTTGTCCCAGGGGTAGACCGATATTGCGCCGCAGCCCTTCCTAGAATCACACGAGGGAGGCGAGCACTGACTCCTCGCCTCGCCTTCGAAGTCGGAACACAAGAATTCTTTCAAATCCCTCAAGGAATCATTATCGCTCCTTGGAGGGAAGTGGCGAGGGAGCAACGGAGTCAGGCTAAATCTGAAAATTCATACAGGTGGCTTACTTTAATGGCTGATATGGAGGTGCTCTACAAGAATTCAAGATTGGATCTTCGGACAAAAATACTTCAACTGGTATCTTCTTTACACCTGCCAAGTGGCTAGTACCTGGTGGCCTGGTGGACCGAGCCTTGCTCGGTGTTATTTCATGTTTACCAGTTCATCCAGTTACTATAAAATATTTCAATGTCATAAAATTGATAAATAGAAACCTTTTTTATTGCTCCATGGACTCTTCGTCCCACTTGCTGTATTTTCCCTTAATGGCTGTAGATTCCAAACAGCTGTTATGATTACTTCATTTGTTTACACTTTCCTTGTTTATTTTCGTTGCTATCACGGCAACCCATGAGGCCAATGTTAAAATTTTACAACTTTAAAATTCGATTTATTACGATATTAGATTTTCTCTGGCCAAGTAATCTGCATAAAAGACGTTTTTGAGTCATAAATTACTTATTTCCAGACTTTGAAGAAAATCCTCGGAGCCGTTTTTGAGATCGTTGTGCAAGCAAGCAAGCAAGCATACATACATACAAGATAACACTGCTCGTATAAGAGTATAGGATAGGAGTACCTGGTGGACCGAGCCTTGCTCGGTGTTATTTCATGTTTACCAGTTCATCCAGTTACTATAAAATATCTCAATGTCATAAAATGTATCAATATAAACCTTTTTTATTGCTCCATGGACTCTTCATCCCACCTGCTGTATTTTCCCTTGATAGCTGTAGATTCCAAACAGCTGTTATTATTACTTCATTTGTTTACACTTTCCTTGTTTATTTTCGTTGCTATCACGGCAACCCATAAGGCCAATGTTAAAATTTTACAACTTTAAAATTCGATTTATTACGTTATTAGATTTTCTCTGGCCAAGTAATCTGCGTAAAAGACGTTTTTGAGTCATAAATTACTTATTTCCAGACTTTGAAAGAAATCCTCGGAGCCGTTTTTGAGATAAATGTGCAAGCATACAAGCAAGCACGCACGGCCGGACGATAACATTGCTCATATAAGAGTATAGGATAAGCTGTATCAAAAAGTGCAAGGTTTTTACGTTAACCCAACGTTCTGACACTTGATTAACCTCCGTACCGTTTGATTTCTATTTCCGGTTGCTAATTAATTTATCAATTATACAGTTTGATTTATTTTATATGGTGCTGGAATATAGCAACTCATAACATTTGTTCTGAAGGGCTATTTCTGTATTGATATCATTGATTTATAGTTTTTTAAATAAAGTTCGCAAACAATAAACAACTGATTCTAAATAACTATAATGGTTCACTTGCTAGTGAATGGAGCTACCTATCGCTTAGGTGTTCCTAAATGCAAAATTGACAAATCATTTGTGGAGTACAAATTTTGTGGTTCGTCAACTGGTCAGGCGGGGGGGGGGGGGCGAGGGTAACATTCCTGAGTCATTGCGTGGTGTTGCAGTCCTCAGGTACCTGCCACCCTCACGGCGCAATATCGGGTAGGGATTAGTGAACCTTTTTCGTCAGTCTGGTATGAGGCGCAATTTCGGTGCGCCGACACAGAACGATGGCGACCGTGACTTCAAGGTGTCAACAATGAATGAAAACGTCCGCTCGCGTCCGGTCTGTGGGTAAAGGCCGTGTACCGTGTACTCAGCGCCAAGAGACAATTACTGTATATCGTTTTGTTAATGGTTTCACGATGGTGATGTGTTTCATACACCAACTTAGGTACTGCTTTTTCAAAATTTTCTTCAATTGTAATTTTTATAGGTACCATAAAAACGGTCAAATGGTATAAATGACTTAACTTTGACTGGGTACAGCAGACTCCCCCTTATCCGGACCCTCGGGACCAAGGCCTGTCCGGATAACGGGGTTTCGGTGAACTGAAGTTTTCTAAAATTATTAATTATTAAATCCAAACATAAAAATTCATATAAAACGATAGTCCTATTATACAGGGTGTATCTGAAATACACCGAAAAACTTCGGGATATTGTTCCTGAGGTCAAAACAAATAAAAAACGTCATATAAGCATATATGCTATCTCGCTCCGTTTTCCGTCTGTCGGTCTGAACGTTTTTTTTTACACGATTAATCATAACTTTTGAGCTACTAGAGGTACCAACTTCAATCTTGGTACACATATGTTGGCTAATAGGACCTATCTTTTTGCTGAGTATCAAGTTTCTACTTTTTACCATTTCAAAATGGCGGCCGTTTTAATTTTGCAAAGCTTAATAACTCAGGGAACTATAAATTTTATGAAAAATAACAAGAGATAAAAAAGGTACAAAATTTAAATTCCTTTCAGGAAATGTACAATTTTAATCAGGTCATAACACAAATAACGGATAAAAATACATTTTTCTGAAGTTTTAACCGTAAATTTGGGTAAATTTAATAATTTAGCAAGTTTTAACTCTATAAAAATATAATTTTCTCCGTTATTAGTGTGATGAACCTATTAAAATTGTACGTTTTCTCAAAGGAAATTAAATTTCGCACCTTTTTTGTCTCTTGTTATTTTTTTTATAAAAGTTTATAGTTTCTGATTTATTAAGCTTTGATAATTTAAAATGGCCGCCATTTTGAAATGGTACAAAGAAGAAACTTGATACTCAGCACAAACATAGGTCCTATTAGCCAGCATATGTTTACCAAGTTTTAAATTGGTACCTTAACTTGGTATCATAACTTGGTAGTAGTTCAAAAGTTATGATTAATCATGTAAAAAACACGTTCAGACCGACAGACGGAAAACGGAGCGAGATAGGATGTATACTTATATGACGATTGTTATTTGTTTTGACCTCAGGAACAATATCCCAAAGTTTTTCGGTGTATTTCGGATACATCCTGTATATTTCCCTCGGGAATCATCGATGTCGTGCTTCGATTACTCAAAAATGAACTCTTTTACTTAAATTGAAGAGAGCATTATTTAAACACGTCATAACTGACCTCAAGAATTGTCGATACAATACCGTCCATTCCTGCAACCACATCCGGTTAAACCAATGTTTTGATAAAAATAGTCCGGTTAAAAATATCTCACCTCCGCCGAGAGTAGTCCGGTTAAACCGATGTACCGTTAAACGGTTTATGGTTAAGAGGGAGTCTACTATTCTAATTTCCGTAAATATTCAATGCACATATGTTGTTTTATAGGGGGTATACAGTGAAGTATTATTGTACGTTGACGTTGTGTGACAGCGGCGCGTCGTCGTGCGGGCAGGCCTTATCACTTTATCAGTAACGCCCAGCTGTCGATCCTTATCAGCGATGTAACACTACACGGCGATAGCCACGCTGTCGCTCGGCCCCAGTGATAACATGTCAGAGTGTGTCGACTGCGTTGAAAATCGGACGGTTTTGTAAATGTTAATGTAAAGCTTTCGAATCTGCAGTTTACAGAACGGTGTCTGAACGTCGTTTGAAGTTTGTCCATTAGGTCCGCTATTTGTTGACTGGGTCACGGTTTTATTTATCAGTTAATGGTTTTACGGTACGTTCGTTTTTGGTGCCAAGTTTTGCGCAGAGGTAAGTTATTTGTAAAGCCACAGTTAAATTTCTAGTACCTGGTGGACCGAGCCTTGCTCGGTGTTATTTCATGTTTACCAGTTCATCCAGTTACTATAAAATATTTCAATGTCATAAAATTTATAAATATAAACCTTTTTTATTGCTCCATGGACTCTTCATCCCACCTGCTGTATTATCCTTTGATAGCTGTAGATCCCAAGCAGCTGTTATGATTACTTCATTTGTTTACACTTTCCTTGTTTATTTTCGTTGCTATCACGGCAACCCATAAGGCAAATGTTAAAATTTTACAACTTTAAAATTCGATTTATTACGTTATTAGATTTTCTCTGGCCAAGTTATATGCATAAAAGACGATTTTGAGTCATAAATTACTTATTTCCAGACTTTGAAGGAAATCCTCGGAGCCGTTTTTGAGATAATTGTGCAAGCAAGCAAGCATACAAGCACGATAACATTACTCATATAAGAGTATAGGATAGCTAATTACTCAATGCTATAGAATATGAATGATCTGATTGTCTGATGATCTGATTGTCTCCCAAAACTGTAATGTTTATTACGTTGTCGTTCCTTACATTCAGATTGAGTGTTGGGGATGGAACCAGCGACCTAAGAATAATATTATTCAATAATAATATTATTCATTCATAATAGTATGATTGATCAATGAATTATATATGGTTAAAGAATTGCGGTCGTTACTTGTTACGGCCTATGCGCAAGTACATATTTTGTATTTAAGTACAGTAATTTGAATATTGCTATTAGCTATTCTTTCTAATTCCTAATACAGCATTTAATATATTTCTGTTTTACTATTTTAAGGTTGCCATATCAGTAACCGACAGAATCGAATTATTCGTAATTTAATTTTTTGTAAAACTTAATAAATATATGTTGCGAGATCGCAGAGTGGCAAATCCATCTATTTCCTTATCTTTAAAGATATTAAACTGTTCGAACCCATTTGCTTGCATCTACTACAAGGGACACCAGACACTCGCCAAGCAATTGTAATCAATCGAATGAAATACCTCTATAAGTATATTAAAATATCGGTAAAATTGTCTCCCAAAACTGTAATGTTTATTACGTTGTCGTTCCTACCTTTTTCATTCAGATGGAGTGTTATGGGATGGGGATGGAACCAGCGACCTAAGAATAATATTATTCTTTGATCGCTGGACGGAACAGGTTAGTAACTATACAGGAGAAATCACGGCCCGTGATACAAATTAATAAATTTTTGTTCCCTAAATATTTTTATGTTCCTAAGATCTTTGTCATCACTGATGGAAAACTAATTTCAAGTAATTTTAATCCATAAAGAATTGAAACTAAAACAAACTAAAGTATTTTTATAAATCCCAAATGTTTTCCTCGAGTTAATATATATTTATAAAGAACTAATAAATTTAATGAATTCAAGAGGAATGATTAATAAAAAACATGAACTAGTTCCCCATTCTTACGAGATTGCTACAAAGAACATAAACCGAATGAAGACGATGCAACATTGAGATAAACATGTAACATGTCTCTTTTAAGTGATTTGGGGTGATAAATGTTCCGTGTAACCTCCGAAGTTAACGACGTAGAACGAAATCATTTTTCAGCAGTTCTGGGTTTTAATTTGACAGGAAAATAAGTACAACAATCTTGAACTCTTGAAGTAGGAACTCTGCCACAAACTTCAACACTCACGCACGTTAACTAGCGGACTCGCAGCAGCTGTTCTGTAAACAAATAATTATAAATATGTAAAAACATATCCATCAACTGTACAGCACTTGTCTTTAAATTTGTGCCCATAGGGCAACGGTTTATCATAAACTAATATTTTTCCCAGAATTTTCTCACCGAGACCTTTTATTCATCGCGCCACAATCATCCTACACTTATCCTTCACACATATTCCGGTTAAAATACGCTGCCAGTGCTGTGTTCCGGTCGTAAGAAGTATTTAAGGTGTATTCAAATAAGGGATTTAATAGGTGTCGGGCTTATGGGGTTTTCAAGTCATTAACATTTCCTTTTCATCACTCTGTATACGAAAGTAGCCCGTTACCGTACAGCTGTGATCTACGAATACCCTCCAGTTCCTTACATCAAAACATATCATGATTAGCTGATGTTTCCGTACCCAAACATTGCTTTTCCGTATCCAAACAGTAATTTGCCGTCGTACCCAAACAAACGAAGATCTTATTTTGAGAATTACATTTTTATCTTTCTATCAGCTGATTTGAAACTAGAATAGAATATGAAATGTCGGATGATTTTTTTCAAATTTTAGTTACTTATTTTCATTGTGAAGAAAATTATTGTTCAAAACTCGTCACAAAAGTTCCATCTCGCGACTAGTTGTGGAATGGACTATTATTACTTCGTTATCACGTTATCAACTACGCCCCCAAAAATTAGTTGTTGCGCCATATTATTCCGGATACTGACTGCTAATAAACAACAACAAGATAACATTGACGAATTTTTTTGAACCATAGTCATTTCTAATACAAGAGACGGCTTTGACTGAACCTGTATTCTGTATTCACACACAAGAGGGTAAACGTACAGAAAAGAAAAGACGCCAACTAACTGATTACCCTGATCACCAACCCGTCGTTGGGCTTTAAGGGGCCATACACTTATTACGTAACGCATTTTTTCGTCGTTTCAAACCCCCCCCCCCTCCCCCATGTAACTCACCGTAACACTTGAGCAGACCCCCCCTCACCCCCCATGCGTTATGTAACTCGATGGTTGTAGGAATGAATACAGCTTAAGCATAATTTTATTATTGGAATATGGATATAAGTAAATAAATAAACTTGTAATGACTTTTGTTTATTGATAACATATTTTATAATCAAAAAAATTGTACAAACAAACAAACGAGATGTTACTAATAATATAAACAACAAAAACAAAAATCTTAGTTAAAACGTATCTGATTTAATTTATAACTTATACAAATTCAAAACAACGTTATGGTACATTAACAGTTGTCAAAGATAAAAAATGTCATGTTAATATAAAAAAATATCAACTAAAATATGATTAACGTAACAAATTAACAAATTCGGTAAAAGAAAATGTTTATAAACAAATTGATTTGTAGCTTTGATTTAGGTATCAGTTTAATTATTTTTGAATATTTAAAGAGGGACAAAAATTAAGAGTTACGTAACGTTGAGCCAAACCCCCCCCCCTCCCCCATATAACGCAGCATAACGCTACGCCACACCCCCTCCCCCCCCTTAAGTGCGTTACGTAATACGTGTATGGCCCCTTATGGTGATGGGGCTCCGAGAGTGGCCTTTTTCCACCTTTGATGTATTTTTACAATCTTATGAATATTAAATAACCCGTTATAATATTAAATATTTTACCTAATTGTTAAAAAACCTTTTTTTAGCGAATTTCCCCTATAGGGAAGAAGCTATTACCGTAGGTCTCATGGTAAGACCTAAGCCCGAGACTATGATAACTTTTCGTTTTGGGCCCCCCCCAGAAGCAAAAAACACCATTCGTTCGAATTTATATATATATATATATATATATATATATATATATATATATATATTTGTCTGTTAGCACGATAGCGGCCGTAAAAATGGTCCGATCTTAATGAAAATTGGTACAGACGTGTAAAGTGGATATCACTCGGACGAGTTCGTGAACCAGCCCGATCGGACCACCGGAATGGGGGGTAAAGGGGGATAAACCCCCTCAAAAATCGGCTTTTTGAGTTTTTTACATAGAAAAATAAAATTTCTCGAATTTTTGTTGGCACCATTGAATTCAGCTCAAAAAAACAAACAATTTAGTATTTTGAATCACTTCTCTATGTCCATTGGTCACCGAGATATTGAATGTGGCAAGCACAGCACGTTGTCCCAATGTTAACCTTATGGGAAATAAATAAAATTCTATATCTCGGTTATTTCTCAACATATCTTGATAAAATTTGGTAAATAGCTTCTTCTAGTCCAGATCTACTAAATATTGAATTAAAACCACCCAGTTTTAATATACCTGTAGCAGCAAACCTGCTTACTCATTCCCCATGTTATTCTTATGGAGCTTACCAAAACATGTCAAATCTCGCTATATTGGATTGAAATATGTTGTTTTGCATTTGAAATTCGCTGAGTATGCAGGTCTGCTGCAACGGGGGTATTATTTAAATCCTGCCCATAAGTAAAAGTTGCACTGAGAAAAAAGTCTAGTGGTAGACTACAGAAATAAAGAGGGAACCTCATTAAATCTTGTGCTTACCTTGCCGGATGCCATTCTTGAGGCTGCCACCAGCCTTGGCTAGTGTAAGGACTCCAGCCACATCTTGTGTGCGCCACAAGCCATCTTTGGCTGTAATTGTGATGTCATAACTTAATGACGTCACTACTATATCCTTAATTCTTGAGGTAGCAAGCATACTGGACTGGTGTGTGTTCCACTCTGACTAGTTAAAGACTCAGTACAGTCTAGTGCCAGACCCCAGCCAGCCAGCAGCTACCTCTCTTTGCGTCTGGTGTCGTTCCAACCCGGATAGTTGCAGCCCCATTACTGTCTAGTGCCAGACTCCAGCAAGCTAGTAGCCACCTCTATTTGTGTCTGGTGTCGTTCTACCCTGGATGGTTGCAGCTCCAGTACTATCTAGTGCCAGACCCCAGCAAGCTAGTGGCTACCTCTCTTTGAGTCTGGTGTCGTTCCACCCTGGATAGTTGTAGCCCCATTACTGTCTAGTGCCAGACCCCAGATAGCTAGGGGCCACCTCTCTATGTGTCTGGTGTCTTTCCACCCTGGATAGTTGCAGCCCCATTACTGTCTAGTGCCAGACCCCAGCAAGCTAGTGGCCACCTCTCTTTGTATCTGGTGTCGTTCCACCCTGGATGGTTGCAGCCCCATTACTGTCTAGTGCCAGACCCCAGCAAGCTAGTGGCCACCTCTCTTTGCGTCTGGTATGCGTTCCACCCTTGATAGTTGTAGCCCCAGTACTGACTAGTTCCAGACCCCAGCTAGCTAGTGACCTCTTCTCGTGTTGTCAGCAGGTTGGTTCCATCGATTAAAATTGATTTAGCCCACAAATCGGCCACAGATGTAGGACTTAGAATCACACTCCCCCCTAATGCTCCAGTATCAACCTTTCTGTTTAAGCCAGTTTTGATTTTATTCTTAATCCAATAATTAAATTTTTTTCCTACATTTCTGCTAGTTTAACTATATTTATACCAAAAGCGTCATAATTATGTTAATGAGTTACTGTTACGTTAAAAAAACTGGCTTGTTTGAAATGCTAAATAAAACATAGGAACAAGGGGCGGGTTGTGATTCAAAGAACTGCATCTGCAGTTCGCTTCTGGGCTGATTTATTTTTTACTTTACACAACACGCAGAGGCAGAAAGAGGTGGTAGCTGCTAGCAGATCGGATCTGGAACTAGGTAGTGTTATGGCTACAACTATTGTGGCAAAATTCAACATTTCTAAAATAAAAGGTTGATCTCATTAGAAGACTAATTTGATGATATGGGTTTTGGTTCAAAGCTGGCTCTTGCTTTTAATATTATGATTATAGACATATACCACAAGACTTATTTTCATTTTGATTGTTTCAAGTAAAGTGAACATTAAATTTAGCAAATTTTCAGCTTTTTAAAAATACTCAATACAGCTTCGAAGATAATTACAACAGATTATCTGATATATTATATAATTTAAAAATCAACCAAACATTATAAAAATATAAACATTTGAGAAGTTAAATTTTGAACAAAATAGGACAAGTATGTGTCATTATAAACTTTTACAATTTCTAGTGCAACATTTTGAAGGGTACCAGATGCTTCATTGTTAAAGCTAGTATTTAATAAATAGTATAGTATATGCCAAGATAAAACTGCAATCAAAGACTTATTTAAGTAATGAAAACATTATTAAAACTTTTGTAATTTTGACACTGAATTTCATTTAATATAAATAAATTTTCTATAAACGGTTAATTTGAATGTATAGGCTAAATAAAATATTTGAGACTCCAATTTTAACAAATTTATTGATTGTAATTAAAACAAGTACAAATCAAGAACATTGAATTAATAATAATGATGGCTGTAATAATAATATTCCCTTAACCATAACTATTACTGACAAAAAATTATATAACTGCTGCAAACATGTTGATTTCAAGAGGGGGTTCCAATCCTACACAACTACCTGCTCCTCCCTCAAGACTAATTTTAACTTTAAAATTTGGTACACAGCCTCAACTGCTCAACCAAAGTCTTGATTTATAGCTCATTTGAAAGAGAAAAACTATTTATCGATTCCAGTTATCAGATTTTTGATATCGCTTTAGGTTGAAATATAAAATATAAAAATAATGATTAGTTGTATTTTTATAAATTGTATTGGTTGTGATATCAAGGGAAGGATATCACTGGAATATCTGGATAATTTTGTTTAAATTATCCAGATATTAAAAAATATACTATCCTTTAAATATTAATATACTATCGTTTAAATGAGCTAGCTATAAATCTCAAAAATTTTGGTTGAGCGGTTGAGGCTGTATTGGATTTGAAAATTTGGGAGGAGCAGTTACGAATGTGAAGTTTTTCGTGACTGGAACCCTCTCTTAAAAAATACTATACAAAAATATTAACTACAGTATTACAGGCAATTATAGCTACTGTCATCATTAAAATAAAAGTATTATGCTTTAACAAAAGCTGTTACAGTAGGCCCTACTTGCAATATTATCAGCATTAAAATAATTAAGAAAAAATACAATGCAAGAATATTAGATTAGGTAACAGTTTTAGACACTACATCCATTAAAATTAAGCTTGAGAAAAACCCTTAACTGTTCTGGCCACAGTAGGCCGACTATTATAGTACTGACAATTTTATAACTGCTGCTTAAAAGTCATAAATAATCGAAAAGTCACAACTAATCACTACTGTGCTCTGTTTCATATCTTCACAACTCCCTACCATAATTATAAAAGGCTGAAGTGTGGGACCATACCGTACATATTTCCTTTTTATCTCCTGCACCGCAGCCAAAATGTCTGTTTCACTTGAAAGAAATGAATTTCCTGTTTCGAAGGCTTGTTCAGTCCTTTTCCATGTATCTTGCTAATTTTCCTCGTGTACAGAAGATAGTTAAGTAGAAGAAGGATGGCCACACTTGATTGAGGAGAACTATCCTCTGAAAAAAGGGCAGACATACCTGTAATAATCTTTATATACCAACATAATAGCAACATGTTTTTTTTTGTAATGCACCATAATAGTTTTGTAAGACTGCTTGGGTGCCCTGTCATAGGTCTGAGGGAGGTTATTGAAGATGGCAAAGCACCCTGCATTATAATTGTCAAATGTCGTAAAAATTGTTAATAGCCCACCGAAAATATGTCATCAAATTATTATTTTTTTAACTATAGGGCTTACTGTTTTTTCTTTACAGTTTTATTTATAAATCTGAAAAATTCCATTAATAATTATACCGGGTGTCCCATAATAACCCCCCCAACTTTTTCCTATATTTTTCAAATATCAATCCCTCACCACCCCCAAACATTGTTGGGTAGTTAATACTTCATTTTGAGTAATTACCCAATTTCGGCCGCCATCTTGGATCCGCCATATTGGATCCAAAATATATTTTTCAAATGTAAAAGTGGAGTTGTGACCCATCATTTTACGCTAGATTTTTTCACTAATTACAATGCCGCAATCCGTTTTTTAATATCTCGATTGGTTCTTAAGATATGATTACTTTAAATTTTATTAATACTAAAAATTTATTTATTTTCAACCAATTTAAGCATTACAAATTGATAAAATAGGCTAATTTTTAGTTTTTGAGAAATTCATATTTTTTTTTAATGTTTATTAGAAATTTATTAATATCTTGAAAACTAAACATGATAATTAAAAACGGGTTGCGGCATTGACAAAAAATCTAGATTGAACTGATGGGTCACAACACCATATTCATATTTGAAATAACTTACCTTATTTCAAAATGGAGGATCCAAGATGGAGGCCAAAACATTTACATTGGAGAAAGTTAAGTGGAAATAATTCAACAATGACTGGTGGTGGTTATTCGTCACTATCTAGCATTATTTTGTGGTTATGGCCTATTTGATCAATTTTTAATTTTTAATGTTTAAATTGGTTGAAAATAAATAAATTTAAAGTATTCATATCATGAGAACCAATTGAGATATTAAAAAACGAATTGCGGAATTGTAATCAGTGAAAAATCTAGCTTGAAATAATGGGTCACAACACCACTTTTATATTTGAAAAAAAATATTTTTGATCCAATATGGCGGATCCAAGATGGCGGCCAAAAATTGGGTACCTAATCAGAATGAAGTATTAACCACCCAACAATGTTTGGGGGTTGTGTGGGATTGATATTTGAAAAATATAGGAAAAAGTTGGGGGGAATATTATAGGACACCCGGTATATTACATGGGGAAATGTTGCATTTATTAAATAATAATATATGTAATAAAGGCAATTTTGATAAAAAAGTAACAACAAATTAAATGTGTGACATCTACAATTTTAAAATTTTCAAAACAAATACATTAAATGCCGTTTGATTAATGATTATTCAATTACTTTGAAAAACGTAGTGTCTTTTTGCTTGTAAAAAAAAATTACACGTTGAAATCCCAGAGTAAACGCCCTCCCAATGTTGTAAGATTTAGCTAATTCCAAATTTATAATTTTAAATTTTTGGTCGAAATTGTCATTAATAATAACTTTATATTAAGTCGATGTTATAATATTACCTGATGCAATGGTTTTAAGATGTTTTATTGCCTGTTTCCTGTCCTTATCCCTAGTTTGTTGTTCCTTGGTATTTGCTATAGTCAGGATTTTATTCCTGTACGCTGTGATATTGTTTGAAAGACTTCTCTTTTTCGGGATGGAGATGGTCAAAATCTTGAAGAAACTGGAAACAAACAAAGTTTATTTAAAAAGACTTTTTTTTAGCTGTTTATAGAAAATTCTATGTACTCTTGAAAGGAGAATTTACTATTAATGGAGTTTAAGTGAAAAAATAATAAGGTTCGAACCATAAACTTTGGCCAGAATTATCTCCCCATTATTATAATCCTATAAGCCTATTTTCTGAAAAATCGCAAATATTATTTATTTTTCTCATTAACTAAATTACATTACGTTTGCCAGTATATTAGTACAGTAAAAACTAACTTTGTCTGAAAAAAAATTAGCCCCACCTTGAAACTTGGTACATAGGTCATCTTTAGGCTCTAGTTGAAGAATCCGATGAGTCCATAAAAATTCAGGGGGTGGAAGGCCCCTTTTTCGTGGGGGGAAGGGGGGGAAGGTTGTATTTTTTTGTAAATGTAATAACTCCGGTGAAAAAGATCCGATCCATTTAAAATTTGGTGTGGGCTTTTAAAACAGTATATTTTAACACTACAGAAAAAATCAATTCGATGGTGTCATCCTAAGGGGTTCAAAGGGGGGATTTAACACCTCAAAAATGGGGTTTTTAATTTTTTGGTACCCAAAAATTAAAATTATGAAAATTTTGTTTTATTTTTTGAATTCAGCTCAAAAAATCAAACAATTTAGTATTTTTGATTATTACTCTATGGCCATTGGTTGCCGAGATATTGAAATTGGTAAACACAGTACGTTGTCCAATATAACCTCAAAATATACAGAAACTTATAAATCCCGCTTATTTTTTATTATTTATCAACGATATTTTGTATTTGGCTTCCTATAGTTGAGTTTTAATGGATTATGGCTCATAAGTCCCACTTTTCTTCATCCCCTTGTCAGCAAACCTACATACTTATTTCCTATGTTATTTAAATGGGGAAACATTATGATATGTCAATTTCTCTTATATTTCTGGTTCTAATGACAATATAATGAAACAGTTTTAGACTTAGTTTAGTAGGAAAATCTTTGGCTTTCAGAATAACCATTAACAGATTAATTTGGTTGGGTTTAAAGCTAGTTGAAATGCTATTATCAATGTTGTGTTTTTTTAATTATTTTTGTTTTTGATTGTTAATATTGAATATCTCAGGTCTTAAGAAAGAGAATGCATTTAATTTGGTCTTGAATTGCTCTGTAAGTTATTTTCTTTAATTTCTTTAATTAATTCTTTATTTTCTTTAATTTTTTCTTTAATGGGTTCAGTATAGACTATTAACAAAAACTATGTCTGGTAACGAGACGTATAGTTATGATAAGACTAATTAGACTTGTAGGTGACTAAATTGTGACAAATTCGAGCCGTTAAAATGTTGTTCTGCTTATTACCTCGCATTTGGCAATCTACTTGAAACAAGCACTTAAATGTTAAATTCATGCCTGCCTACCTACCAGGAGCATGACAATTTGCTCTCATCTAGATAATGTCTGGAGTGTGTGTTATAACAATCGCTAGAGATTGTTTTAACATACACTCAAAAAACAAGTGGTCACTTAAATTAACAAAAACCCCGTTTCGCGATGGTGTTGTGCAGGATCAGCTACGGTTATGGTTATGGACGTTTAGCGGACACGGCGCACAACGACGAGTCAGCGTCATCAACAAATTGTAACGATTGGCGATCCGACATACGTTGTTGTTGTTGTTGTTGTTGTTGTTGTTGTTGAGCCAGATAAAACGTGTACAATCGTTTTAACTTTGCCTGTAGCTCCGACTGTATGATTGGTTGCGTGTTCAAAACTGTACACGTTTAGGGAGGAAATAATAATTTTAAATCCTCGAAACGTGAGGACAACATGTTTCGCACATGACGAAATAGTATATTTCATCACCAGGGCCTAAGTGACTGTTTTTCGCACGAGGTAAAAAAACCAATAGTGAAAGTTCTGAGTTACTTAAAGCCCGTGTCATGAACTATATTCTTTGTTACACTGCTCAGTGCATCAAGCTAAATACAATCATAATATATCAAAGATTTTACAACTCAAAAACTTGTTTATTTTATTACTTGTAACTTGTGAAAGATTTATCCCGAAGAATCTTTCTTCTTGTTCATGCTATTTGAAACGATCACCTAATTGTATGTTTCATTTATGGTTTGACTTGGCTAATTATGTACCCTAATGATGTATATACTAATGATCTATCGAACACTGAACTATCGGTTGGTTAAATGAGTGAGTTTCACTATATTGGACACACCGAAAACAATGCAGCAATTAATTATAATCGATAGTTACAATCGTTATATCCACTTGATTATACACTGTATATACCACTGTGTATATAATTGATGACGCCATCTACGCCGACCTACCCGCCTTGGAGTTAAAAGTACTGTTTGAAAACGAACAAAAAAGTCCGCTGACGCCCTCGACATCTTCATTTATTCTCCCTAGGGCGGGAATTCGCAACGCAACAGCAACAGGATGACGAAAAATGTATTTTGATCAGTTAGCTTCAAGTTAGAAGTCAAATATTCTTACAAGCCTTGTGCCTTATCTGTCAAGTTGACTTATCTACCGCATGAGAGTTCTAGTTTCACAACATACGCTTGGTCGCAGTCACAGTTATAGACCTCAAACCGACGACTGAAGGGGACCTTTTAATTTTACTTTAAATGTACAATGTAGTTTCATTTGTAGTTCCATTTAGTGTTTCTGGCTACGAATGTATGACTGTCAATAGTTTAGCAACATCTATCTATATTATTAACTAGCAGTTGCCCGTGGCTTCGCTCACGATAACAATTTTAACACCCGCTGCTTAAATAAAGATGGTGCCACGTACTGAGTTTATGATTAAATAGATAAGGTACAAAAACTCTTGGTAACTTTAAAATAGTACATATCACCTAAAAGAAAAAAGTCAACCATAAAACCATGATAAAAGGAACCAAACTATAAAAATCAGCTATAGAGACCTATCTGTATGTGAAGCTTAAACCGCCTTCTTGATTAAATGGAAATTGACAATTTAATCGAAAGATCATCCATTTAATTACACAGAAAGATTTTAGACCGTTGAACCCACTTAAAAACCCAGAAAACCTTGAATTTTGAAAAACCCGTTCTCAGCGGATGCTCACGCCGTATAGGAACGTCCATGAAAAGTTTCAAGGTTCTAAGTCAAGTTCAAGTAGTTTGGGCTGTGCGATGATAGGTCAGTGGTATTTGACAAATATAAAGTAGATATACTTTTATCAGCCAGAAAGATTTTTAGGAATCTGCTAAGAACGCAGGTCTACTGCGACGGAGTACTTAGAAATATTGCTTCCCCCCCCCCGCACGAGGCATTTTATTTGGCCTCTCTATACTACACATGCCAGCACATTCCAGCGCCCCCGCCGATAAAACCCCTAAGGGTGTCCCTGCCTGGGAAGGCTTATACTCAGTAGGCCTATCGTTGAATCTATGCTATTATAGGTGAATGTACCCAAGCGAGAATGAACGGGCTTTCATAGCTCTATTATAGTAGTCTGTGCTATTATATTGACCGTGCGTACTTAGTGAATCTTAAAGCAGTTTCCTGTTTCATGAAAGTTTATGTACGTAGAGTAGAAAATGCCTTGATTAAATGCCATCAAAGTATTTTCTAATGTTTTTAGGGTCTATTTTGAACATTAACAAAATAACATAGCCGTCCCGCAATTTTTAAAAAATGGATTACATTAGATCGTTCATTAACAGCTGTTATAAGGAAGGAAGGACTTTTAAGTAGCTCTAGTCAGTGTTTTATTTTATTTTTTACAGACAGCTGGTTTTACATTATATGAACTGTCTTGCTTTTAACATCTGTTTGAATGTAAACATATCATCACTGATAATTCTGGCATAAGGATATTAATAATATGTGATCTTGAGAGGGTCTGTGCGCGGCCTTGGTCTGTGGTGAAGTCCGAGGGTCAGATCAGGATGAAAATATTGAAAATCCTGATAAATGTATAATGAATGGGAAAATATTAACTTTATATAGTACATGTCAATTGAAAAGAAATATTATAAACCAAAACATAAAACTGAATGAAATCATAAAACATCTGTAACGACGAATCCATAAGTGAAGGTAACTACCATCTGCTTGGAACGCTGAAAATGTAAACAAAACGTCATCCCCTTGAATTATGGGGAAATTCAAAACAAACTTGGCCGAAATCAAACAAAACTCGGTTTTTAGAAGCATGCTATTTAATTTCAAAACGACGTATGCTAGTTTTAAGTGGTCTAAAGCCTTCTCATATGTGCATAAAACACAGGAAAAAAGTTTCAGCCATAACAGTACTCTAGTTTTTGCGTGAAAAGCGGTCTAAAGTGTGATGTTGAGCGTTACCAACACACATCGTGACATAAATTGAGATAAGGCTTGATTCGGATTCTCTGACCTTCAAAACGCAAAAATAACCAAAAATGTCATAATTCTGAGCAATGTACAGACAAAACTCTAATTTTATTTATATAGATTCTGTAAGCGATTTTTTTTCAATCGAAATTGTTAGAGTTTGACAGCTCGCAGGATGATGGGAGAGGGCTCAAATGAAAGGTCTTGGTCCCAGGGGGTCGGGAAAAATATCAGATTATGTCCAAATCTACCAGAAAAAGAGAAATAACGAAAAATGTCTTCCATTTAAAATGCATTAGGATTGAAAAACGTCTGCTTTGTTTACATTAAACATGTGGTGCTAATGCTTGATTCAAAGCCATATGGTAGATGTTGACATGTGGGATTTCTTTCAAAATGCTGCTAACTATGCGCATTCAATGTACTATAACAAACAATATTTTAAATTTAAGTTTTTCTGATGTTATAATAATAATTAAGGGTTTGAGTTTTTTCATAATTTAAAATTATAAAAAGTTAAGTACGTTAGTTTAGTTTATGTTATAACGATGCAGATTTAATACCAAGTAAGTGATCTATACAAATATAAGCGAAATTTTTACGAAGAAATTGTGGGCGTTTGGAGGATGATGGGGGGGGGCTGAAACTGAAGGTCTCCATCTCAGGGACTCGGAGAAAATACTGAAATTGCTTTAAGCTTACTATAAAATGAGAAATAACGTAAAATAGCTGTCATATAAAAACCATTTGGATGTAAAAAGGTCTGCTTTGTTTACTTAAAGCCAAATGCTAGATATAATCATAATTTTGTGGATCCAAAAGCCTATTTTCTAAGAAGGTAGTTTGTGCTATAGTAAAGAAGGATTACGATTAGGGGCTATTAGCCCCTTCAAGCCTCTAGTATATATCTATATATATAAAAGCCAAAACCCATTGACTGACTGACTGACTGACTGATCACAGTTTCTCAAAAACGATAAGACGTAGAGCCATGAAACTCGGCACAAATATTCCTTACAGGCTATAGATGCGTACTAAGAAAGGATTTTGCAATATTTTGTCTCTAAAGGCCTAAATATGGTATATTATAAAATACAATATGGTGGCCACTTTTAGCTTTCAAAGATTAATTTCTCAAAAACCACATGACTTTGGGCCATGAAACTTGGCACAATTAATTATTCTTTATAGGCTTTAAATGCGAAAAAAGAAATATTCTTTTTCAGACGGTTAAAATAGATTATTTGAAAAAAAAATCAAAATGGCGGCCATTTTAGTTTTTCCTAACTATGGATGGGAGGCCTGTAGAATATTTTCAGGAACAGAAAAGGTACGAGAACTAATCTACTGAAAGAATAAAATTTAAAAATGTAACGTGAAACTTTTTGGGGAAATAGGTTTTTGGCCAAGATATTTACCTCCTACTTTTTCTTACAGTTTTCGGTTTATTTTCAAAAACGTGCTAAATTCAGATTGATGCGTCAAGTCTAAAATCCATCCTTAGTGTCTTCTTTGTTTTATATTCCGGGTTATCCTCATTCTCTGTGTTGGGAAATTGGAGGAAGTTAGTTTATATCGTTTGCTAATCATGATGGAACATGTTTAGAGGAAGCATTACACTTTCTCATTTTCATCTAGAGTGGAATTATAAGCTGCATCTTAAGGGTTTAATTGCACGCACAAGACCCAAATAAATCAATCCATTTGTTAATTATTACTAAAAATTGCACAAGGCATAATATAATTGAATTAAAATGAGCTATCCTTTCAGCGGGCGAAGCTGCGGGTATATCTGCTAGTAGATATATAAAAATAACAGTCATAGAGAG